>OZ026850.1:8879769-9184769 GCA_964023205.1 Lutraria lutraria
CTTGTTGATTCTGTGTTGCCCTAGAGTCTCATGACTTGTTTGGTAAGTGTTACATCAGAGTGTCATGATTTGTTTGGTCAGTGTTGCCCTAGAGTCTCATGACTTGTTTGGTAAGTGTTACATCAGAGTCTCATGGCTTGTTGGGTCAGTGTTACATCAGAGTCTTATGGCTTGTTGGGTCAGTGTTGCCCTAGAGTCTCATGACTTGTTTGGTAAGTGTTACATCAGAGTCTCATGGCTTGTTGGGTCAGTGTTACATCAGAGTCTTATGGCTTGTTGGGTCAGTGTTACATCAGAGTCTCATGACTTGTTTGGTCAGTGTTACATCAGAGTCTCATGGCTTGTTGGGTCAGTGTTACATCAGAGTCTCATGGCTTGTTGAGTCAGTGTTGCCCTAGAGTCATATGGCTTGTTGGGTCAGTGTTGCCCTAGAGTCTCATGGCTTGTTGGGTCAGTGCTGCCATAGTGTCAAAAAGCTTGTTGGGTCAGTGTTGCCTTAGAGTCTCATGGCTTGTTGGGTCAATGTTGCCCTAGAGTCTCATGGCTTGTTGGGTCAGTGCTGCCATAGTGTAAAAAAGCTTGTTGGGTCAGTGTTGCCCAAGAGTCTCATGGCTTGTTGGGTCAGTGCTGCCATAGTGTAAAAAAGCTTGTTGGGTCAGTGTTGCCCAAGAGTCTCATGGCTTGTTGGGTCAGTGCTGCCATAGTGTCAAAAAGCTTGTTGGGTCAGTGTTGCCCAAGAGTCTCATGGCTTGTTGGGTCAGTGCTGCCATAGTGTCAAAAAGCTTGTTGGGTCAGTGTTGCCTTAGAGTCTCATGGCTTGTTGGGTCAATGTTGCCCTAGAGTCTCATGGTTGTGTGGTCAGTGTTGCCGTAGTGTCAAATGGCTTGTTGGGTCAGTCATAAAGCTTGTTGGGTCAGTGTTGCTTCAGAATGATATGGCTTGTTGGGTCAGTGTTGTCTTAGTGTCACATGGCTTGTTAGGTCAGCGTTGCCCTAGTGTCATTTGTTTTGTTGTGTTATTGCTAATTTAGAGTCATTTGGCTTGTTTGGATAAATGTGACTTAGTTCAAATTCACCTTATTCAACCAGAAATTTCTCAAGTTCTTGATTGAAGGCATGTGTGTAAGTAAGGAACCTGAAATGATAGCTGTTTATATCAACAGCTTTCAAACACAATACCCATCTTGGCCCTAGATCACTCACCTGAGAACAAAGACACTATAATTAAAGACCAGGTAATATAGTTTTCATCTACATAGATCTACATTTCTACATAGATTTTTATCAAAACCAACGCTAATTTTCATGAATACTGGATACAGGTCAATGTACATTCTGTGTAAATAAGATTATTATTACTGAAGAAATGAAAAAAGCTATAATACTGTAAACAAGCTAAAATGTAGCAATTTTTCTTAGTTGAGGGCCCATAACTCTACAAGTACTAGTTCAATTCCACTCATAATCAAACTCATTAAAGGCCTTCAGGTTATACAAATTCAGTGTAAATATATTTAGGATTGGTGAAGAATTGAAGATGCTAGACTGTTAACAAGTAGATATATAGCAAATTTTATAAGTCAAGGGCCCATAACTCTTGATAGTTCTGGTCTGATTCCGACCCTAAAATCAAACTTGTCCATAACCTTTAGGTCATACACATTTACTGAAAATGTGATTAGGATTGGTGAAGATATGAAGGCAATAGAGTGTAAACAAGCAAATAGCAAATTTTCCTAGTCCTATTTGGCCCATAATCGAACTTAAGCCGAGTCATTGTGGCTATATACATTGTGACCAAGTTTGATTAATATTGGTAAAAAGCTGTGGATGCTGGAGTGTAAACAAACTAATTGTGGCCGGACGCAGGACATTCATTGATCCTAAAAGCTCACCTGATTGATCAGGTAAAAAACATAAACTTCATCAACAACAGAAATAAAATATGGCGCATAGAATTCCTACCTTTTTCGCTTACACTCTCACTTTCTAAATCCAATTCTTCACAGCTAGAGCACTCTGGTGTAGAACGAATTTCATCATCTGAACTTGACACTGAGTGTTGACGTTGCTTTTTGCCACGTTTATGCTTATGAGGTTTAGGTGGTGGAGGCCTAACACAATCAGAGGGATCAGAACTTAATGAATCATTCCGCATGATACTTTCCAACTTTCTACGATTGCTTCGTGAAGTCTTTGCTACAGCTGAATTAGGGTCTAAATGCTGTTTACTTATATCTGAACCTCGTTCTAATTCTGCAATCTCCTCAGCCGCACTCACTTGAGTGTCACTTGCCTGTTCTATATGAATTAAATGTCTATGTTGTGGTGGAGACTTATACTGTCGATCTTGCATTGTAGGAGAGCGGCGGTCACGCCGAGATCCCGAACGCGATACATTTTCTAATGAACTTTTATGTGATTTATTAAGTGACACATGAGATTGGTCGACCCGGTCAGTCATATGACCTTTGGAAATTTTATGATCGTCATTAACTCGTTCGCGTGATCCACGTCGTTCACGTTTATTTTCTGCATAGTCATGTGGTCTGTCATGTGACCGGTTACTAAAGTTATCAATGGGAGATTGTCTATAATGATCAGGGGGTTCTTTTCGCCTTTCTCTCTCATCACCAGCAGATGACTTCTCATCGATTGGATGCCTAGGACTTGGAGTCTCTCGCGTTGATCTACAAACATGCAAAGTACTGGATTAATCTAAATTCCTACATGTACAATAGCTTTAATGTATGGATAGAATTAAATAACAAGAGGGCCAAGATGGCCCTATATCGCTCACATGACAATCACTGTTCACTCATTAAAACATTGTTTTGAACTGGTGACCTAGTTTTTGACCCCAGACGACCAATGTTCGAATTTGTCTTACATATCATTAAGACAAACAGTCTGACTAGGTTTGGTGAAGATACGATCAAAATTTGACATCTACCCAGCAAACACCCGACGTTGTATCAACGTTGGATATGCGTTGTATTTAAGTCGCGACGTCGGCGACCTAAATCCAACGTTGATTCAACGTAAGAATCACGACGACTATACAACGTCTGAATAAGACGTCTGCATGACGTTGGATTATGGTCAGATAATGATTTTGTTGAAATCATAACGAAAATTGAATATTGTCATGAAAAAACAAAAAACAACAACATATAAACCTTGTTCTTTGGCATATATTATTATGTTAGGGATGAGTTAAAAATAGCAAAACACTCTGACAAGTTTACTCCCCTTAAAATGTTTCATATTACCGATAGGCGTCGCTTCGAGGGTCCAGTTATTTCGAATTTTACGATTATTCTTTTCCACACTATTTGAAAATAATTAAATAAAGAAACGTTTGTCGACAATAATTTAAAAATATTCTTCATAAAACCTACAAAATAAATGGATTAAAATCGTTTAATTTACATGAAAATGGACAGATCTAATTAATTATTCAAAACTACCAGCAACGGTTATATTGCGGTTATATTGTTCAACGGCCCCAAGAAAAGATTTCGGGATAAGATACAAAAGATCTGTCAAATTCGGATTTTAAGGTAAGTGAAATTTATGATTTAATTTGATGTGTGATTTAATTTTGATGGGTATTAAGAATCTCAGTAAAAAGATGCATATGTGTATATCGGAAATTCAGCAAACTTTTATTTTAAATCGAACAAGTAATCAATCAATTTCATAACTAATTGCACCCGATATCGTGTTGGTCGCTTTTAAGTTCTATAGGTATTCAAATGTTTTTTATTTAAAAGTGCGATCATCTTTTGTTACACTTTAAAAATCAAGTAAAACAAAACTGGTGAAATTACATTTGAAAGTATCTGTTGTGTAAAGTCTAAATTCAAGACTACACAAATATTCACAATCACTGTTCTGGTATCAGTTACATGTGCATGTCTTAATGTCCATTATTTCCAACAAAATTGAACTTGAAAAACAGCATGAACCTTATTTGAAACTATTCCGGAGAAGGTTTTATTACTGACAACTGCCAAACTGGCCAGTGCCCGAATTGATTGATGAGTCCTCAGGTCAAATGTTCTTCATGCACGTAGGAAATGTGTTAATGAAAATTTGAGAGAGATAATATTATGTTATTCATTTCGTGTGGGGAACTTGTATGCTTCAGACTTAATTAAGAAGGATGTTTGGATTTATTATGCCAGACATATATGTACGTGTTTTTTGAGTTATGATCACTGGTTGATACTACATTGAATTCTTATAAATATAGTTTAATTTTCAATGTACATGTGTCGAGTTACAGAATTTTTGAATAAGTAATACATGTTCATTTGCTCTAACTTATAGTTTATTAATTATAATTGTTTACAGATTGATGTCCAAATTTAACATGACTGGGAACGATGGAATTCTACAGGTCAAGCTTGTTCAAGGTAAATTTATCATTTTTTATTTCTGAATAATCCGTAATCAATTCGGTCAAGGTTGTAAAATTATGTATGAGGACTACAACATGATATCATACAAACACTGATTAAGTAAAAAGCTGGGCTTTCTAATAGCAAAATGCATGTCTAAATAATACCGTTTGAGATTGCATTTGCCTATATTGAATATTATTAGGTATATATTATATTAATTAGAATAAATTCTGCATGTTCAGTTTTCTGTGAGCTTGTGTAATTTTCTCTTTGATTTTGTTGCTTGGTATAATCCAGTCTTTAGAAAAATTTAATATGTATTCATCATAGCAGATTGATAACAGAAACACAGAAGACTGTATATTTTTCAAATAATAAAAAATACTAGCTCGGATAGATGAAATGACTTCCGAAAATGCCCGCTGACTGAATATGCTTGCTCTTTTACTATTTCAGCAAATACTATGAAGTCTATGTCAAAGGAAACTGAACATGATGCTAGCCAGGCCTGTCCACTGAAGTAGACTCCAGAATCACAGACAGGAAATCCAGAGGGATTAATTTATTAGTTTCTAACTGTTTTGTACATGTCATTTAAACGAATTCTTACTGTTCATGATCACTGAATAATCATCTACTGTGTGTTTATACAAACTTATGTACGGTATTCGTGTCTACGTGTGTATATAATAATTTGCAAGAATAAATTAGATATATTAATTCAAAATTGTGAACAAAATTTGTTTTTTTGTTTGACATTTCAAATGATAAATATAGACTAGGTTGTATTGTGAGATTAAAAGTGAAACTTTCTGATATATGTTATAGATACATGTATATTATACTTATTGAGCAATATTATTTTAATAGTGTTCAGTATCCTCATGAAGAACTAATTATACAGGATTACATGGTAACTGGCGTCATTATGTTCTTTGTTTGAACATCCCTGAGTTTTGTTGATATAATCACCTTAATTACTTACAGTCGTGTAAATATATACACGTTGGATTTTGGTTGTATACAGGTTGGATTGTGGTTGCATACAGGTTGGAGTTTGGTTGTATACACGTTGGATTTTGGTTGTATACAGGTTGGATTTTGGTTGTATACACGTTGGATTTTGGTTGTATACAGGTTGGATTGTGGTTGTATACACGTTGGATTTTGGTTGAAAACACGTTGGATTTTGGTTGTATACACGACGTTGTATTGACGTCGGGAAATGACGTCTAAAAAACTTTCATTTACAACCTTAATCCAACGGTCATCCAACGTCAGGGTACAACGTCTGTACAACGTTTTTACAACGTCAAGTGTTTGCTGGGTACAGTGTTAATAAGGTTTTCCTAAGATTTGACCTTGTGACCTGGTTTTTGACCCTAGGTGACCCATATTTGGACTTGTCCTTAATATCATTAAGACAAACAATCTGACAAGGTTTGGCCAAGATCCAATAATAACTGTGAAATCTACAGTGTTAACATGGTTTTTCATAAGATTTGACCTAGCGACCTAGTTTTTGACCCAAGATGACCCATGTTCGAACTCGTCCAAGATATTATAAATACAAAGATTCTGACAAGGTTTCATGATCATCCAATCAAAACAGTGACTTCTAGAGTGTTCACAAGGTTTTCCAGCAATTTGCCCTAGTGACCTAATTTTACTACAGAAATTACCCATTTTCAAACTTGACCTACATATATTAAAACAAACAATTTGACAAAGTTTGGTGAAGATCCAATTTATAACTGTGAAATCTACAGTGTATATTTATAAACATGTTTTTCATAAGATTTGACCTAGCGACCTAGTTTTTTACCCAAGATGACCCATGTTCAAACTCATTCAAGATATTATAAATACAAAGATTCTGACAAGGTTTCATGATCATCCAATCAAAACAGTGACTTCTAGAGTGTTCACAAGGTTTTCCAGCAATTTGCCCTAGTGAACTAATTTTACTACAGAAATTACCCATTTTCAAACTTGACCTACATATATTAAAATAAACATTTTGACAAAGTTTCATGAAGATACAGTCAAAACAGTGATTTCTAAAGTGTTCACAAGGTTTTCCCTTATTTGGCCCTGGTGACCTAGTTTTTGACCCCAAATGGCCCAATATCGAACTCGTCCGAGATTTTGTTGATATTAACGTTCTGACCCAGTTTTGCTAAAATTGAGCCAAAAATGTGGCCCCTAGTGTGGTCACAACAAAAAGTTTGACGACGCACGAGGCACACCGCACGACGCCGGACGCCGGACGGAGAGTGATCCTAATAGCTCACTTTGTCACTTTGTGACATGTGAGCTAAAAATACTGAACTGAATTAAACAACTGTTACACCAGAAAGTACTTATACAATGAAATAAAGAAACAAGAGCGCCAAGATGGCCCAATTAAGACAGTTAACAAGATTTTTATCTAAGATTTGACCTGGTGAACTAGTTTTTTACCCTAAATGACCCATGTTCAAACTTGTCCAAGAAATTATAAAGATAAAGATTCTAATAAGGTTTCATGATGATCCAATAAAAACAGTGACTTCTAGAGTGTTCACAAGGTTTTCCAGCAAATTGCCCTAGTGACCTAGGTTTTTGACCGCAGATGACCTATTATCAAACTTGACCCAAATATAATTGAAATAAACATTCTGCCAAAGTTTCAGGAAGATCCAATCATAACAGTGATTTTGAGAGTACACAAGGTTTTCACTTATTTGGCCCTCGTGACCTAGTTTTTTACCCCAAATGGCCCATTATCGAACTTGTCGATTTTGTCGATATTCACATTCTGACCCAGTTTTGTAAACTAAAACGTGGCCCTTTAGTGTGTTCACAAGGTAAAAGTTTGACGAACAAAGACTGATCACAAAAGCTCACTCTGAGCAGAAGTGCGCATATGAGCTAAAAATCAAAAGACAGCTTAGCTTAAAGGGGCATGCCCAGGAACTGCTGTGTCTATTTTTTCGTACACCAAAAATGCGTTTGTCACTTGTAAAACCAATTACCGAAAAGTCAAAGAAGAATGTGCATTCAAAAATGACCCAATAACGCACGTTGGTATTTGTATGTCGGTTTGAATGAAAGGCCGTCAGCCTTTTATTGACAACAATATTTCTGATACACCTGAGAGTTTAACTGAGCATGTGCGATGCCTTTCGAGTGAACATAACATGAGTAATACTTACCATTTCAGTTTGTTGACATTTTCCCGCGATGTTTTCGGTTTTGACAGATACCGAAAGGGTCGAGTTGTAAAAATGACAAATAATTTCCGAGGCCGAAATCGGCAGGTTTCGTAAATCTTGAAAAGTGTATTTTGAGTAAACTAGCGGGATATTTTGTAAATATTTTACAGGGCTTTCATTAATTGATTTGGGCAGTAATGATACCAATTTGATTGCTATTCGAGACGCTTCAGTTCCAGGGCATGCCCCTTTAAGGTAAGCCTTATTTTATTACATAAGTATTTCTAACTTTATTAGTTTTGTTTGTTTCATACCTGGCTCTAGGTGCTGATTCTTTTTTGATAATCTCGCGTTCTGGGTGCAGTCTCTCTATACCTTCTTTTTGTATCCTTCTAGGGTCCCTATCATCGGCATGTCGACCTTTGTCACGATTTTCCCTCTCTCTTTCTCGATTATCCCTATTGTCCCCTACTCTTGGCCCCAAAGCTTCCCTGGTACCCCGCCCACCATGTCTGTCTCTTGCCATATCTCCATCACGTTCATGAGCAAAATATCTTTTATCAGTCTCAGAAAGTCTGGTTTCACTATGGTACCTATGCCTGGCTGGTGACTTATCCCTTGCTCGCCCCCGTTCAGACGGAACATTATTTCCCCTTTCCCGGAGTCTATCTTGACCCCCAGAACGATCTACAGGATCCTTTCCCGACGACCCATTTTCTCCCATCTTACCCCTTTGAGCATCTAAAGAGTACTGTCTCTTTAATTGTGAGCCTTGTCGTATCATTGGCGCCTTGTTATCCCGTTCACTCTTTTCAGACTTTTCAATATTTTCCTTTTCAGAACTTGTATGTCCACTTTCATTTTTGTCAATATACTTTTGGCGCTTATCGTTTTGTTGACTGGTTTCAGATTTGCCAGTTTCTCCAGGATCTGCTGCCGTGTCTATAACATCTAGTCCCACTGGTCTCGCCATGCCACCATGATACCATTGTCCAGTTTTAGCCAAAATTTCTTGTTTCTTTTTACATAAATTACAAGCCCAGGTAGTCTGAAATAAACAGATGGATGCCAAATGAACATTATAAATTTATCAAAAACTTTCTCAAGTAGTTTCTGCAAATGAATAATTTCCTGGTGTTACAATTACAGTCTACCTGTAAAGTGAGACATTTGGACAGGTTGTTTTAAGAACAATTTCTACACAAAGAAACCAAGCTTACCTAATTAATACATCAACTTGTTTTTGTCTTTCCTAATAACAATTGTTCAATGCCAGGCACAAGTGTTTTTAGAAGGCCATACTAATTACGATGGAAAAAGGTCATTTGAGGATATTACCAAATCTCTTACTAGTACGGTAAACAAGACAGGGAAGAAGTACTTTGATCTAATAAAGACCATAAAATAGTTCCATCATTTTATGAACATTATACCGCGCGATCGTCGGCTTACATAAATTAAAACCCGCTGTGATATGTGATGTAATGTTTTCTTCATGTTTTAGGGAAGAAATATGGTTATTGTGCTTTTATTGTTAAAAAGGAACAAAAAATCAGAATAACGCAATCAGTGGTTGACCTGACCTAAATAACAAATTTCCGAAAATCAACGCAATGTAATCATCAAATCGCTGCAACCGTTGTTTTTATAAGCAAAACAAATTTGTAAGTTACGATAATTCGATAAAGACGCGGAAATAACACTGATCAATTAATACAGGTTACTTTTTCAGAAGTCTTTCAATAGACATCGCTATTTTTCACACGCTGATGTAAGTTAACGTCTCTGCATAGGTATCACTACATAACTATTAACTCTGCCCACTACTGGTAGAATGTCTGGTGTGTATGATACTAATTATTTCATAACTTGGCATAGGATTTTATATGGGCCCTACTTCAAACTGCTGTTTATTCATAAGTATGTATTGATTTATGCATGAGCAGAATTTATAGCACTGCAGCACTACATACTTTGATACATAATGATTTGTAAGCCTTTGTATTATGTGAGGTTGTCATTATAATGCTGGTATGATAGACAGTCCTAAAATATGGACACAATTAACAATCAGTTGCATATAGGTATTATGGACAGTTGATTACATGTTGACATCATGATGCACAGTTCTAAAACATTGACATTATGCACAGTTCTAAAATACTGACATTTTGCACAGTCCATACATATTGGCATGATGAACCATCCTCAAATATTAACATGATAATATATGTAATTATGTCCTGAAATTATTTTGCCAACATTTCTGTACAAAGCCCTCCCATCAGTACCTTCAGTGCTTTCATTTCAGCATTGGATCTAAATACCTTAATACCTCATTAGCTAAGTAAGGACTCAGTATAATGACCAAAATAATGTATCATAGTTAAATCTCAGTAACATTATGTCAGTGTAACATATCAGTAACAATGCATCCTTGTAATATATCGGTAACGATGCATCCGTGTAATATATCAGTAATGATGTATCCGTGTAATATATCAGTAAAGATGTTTCCGTGTGATATATCAGTAATGATGTATCTGTGTAATATATCAGTAATGATGTATACGTGTAATATATCAGTAATGATGTATCTGTGTAATATATTTGTAACAATGTATCAGTGTAATATATCAGTAATGATGTATCAGTGTAATATATCAGTAATGATGTATATGTGTAATATATCAGTAATGATGTATCCGTGTAATATATCAGTAATGATGTATATGTGTAATATATCAGTAATGATGTATCTGTGTAATATATCAGTAATGATGTATCTGTGTAATATATTAGTAACAATGTATCAGTGTAATATATCAGTAATGATGTATCTGTGTAATATATTAGTAACAATGTATCAGTGTAATGTATCAGTAATGATGTATCTGTGTAATATATCAGTAATGATGTATCTGTGTAATATATCAGTAATGATGTATCTGTGTAATAAATTAGAAACAATGTATCAGTGTAATATATCAGTAATGATGTATCTGTGTAATATATTAGTAACAATGTATCAGTGTTATGTATCAGTAATGATGTATCTGTGTAATATATCAGTAACAATGTATCTGTGTAATATATCAGTAATGATGTATCTGTGTAATATATTAGTAACAATGTATCAGTGTAATATATCAGTAATGATGTATCTGTGCAATATATCAGTAATGATGTATCTGTGTAATATATTAGTAACAATGTATCAGTTTAATATATCAGTAATGATGTATATGTGTAATATATCAGTAATGATGTATATGTGTAATACATCAGTAATGATGTATACGTGTAATATATCAGTAATGATGTATCTGTGTAATATATTAGTAACAATGTATCAGTGTAATATCTAAACAAGGATGATAATATGGTGACTTCAATATTGATTATTGACAATGAGAGACTGAGAGAGGAAAGTCTAATACTGCATACAAATATCAATCAGTTATTTATTTATAGCAATGGATGCTCTGTTTCTTTAGGATTTTTTTACCCATGAGAGTAACATAAATTATTTGACTAAGCTCAGATTATACCATCATTAGAAAAAGTCAGAATGACCAAAAGAGTTTTGGCTTCATTTTCTTCATTCATTGGGAATACCTCAATATTTGATTGAACATTGCAATAATAAAAACCTAATACAACGCATAACATAATCACTGTATGATGTCTGTATATGTATTAATTACTGATCAATAGTTACAAGAAATATTTGTGAAAGATATAAGTTGTGAGTCCCATGACAGACTGTAATGCTGGAAGTAAACATGCAGTAGAATTCTGACCAAACCAAATAAACCTGCACAATATGATGACTTATATAACATGCGACCTTGCCATTTTAAAGAGAAATAAATGCTGACAGTTCTAGATTAGCGTTTATGATCAAATTTCTTTGTTCAGGCTTGCAAGCATTGTGTTTAACTGGCAGTGCACTCAATTAAGGGAATTATCAGCATTTTTCACAATCAAAATGATTCATGACACTTAATAATGATCAATTATTAATCAACACCTATCATCTATTGTAAAAGTGTCACAAAATGCCTGATGTCTAACACCCCACCTCGTCCTTCAAGGAGGAAGTTAACAAGAGCTCCAAGGTCGGAGACATATGCCCCCAAACAGGGCCTTGACACAGAGTTATTGCTCAAAAGATTTTCACACTTTGACCTAGTGACCAAAAGGGGTCTTCTACAGTCTAAGGCAAATGCACCTGCAAAGTATCAGGCCCATCGGTCAATCCGTTGACGAGTTATCCATTGGAAATGATTTTCACACTCCATGTCACAGTGATCTTGACCTTTGACTTAGTGACCCCAGTTTCAATAGGGGTCATCTAGTGTCCAAGGCAAATGCACCTGCAAAGTATCAGGCCCACCGGTCAATCCGTTGACGAGTTATCCATCGGAAACAATTTTCACACTCAATGTCACAGTGACCTTGACCTAGTGACCCCAGTTTCAATAGGGGTCATCTAGTGTCCAAGGCCAATGCACAAACAGACAGACAGACAGAATACATGTCAGTATTCAAGTGTTCTAGTCAGCAATAATCCATAAAATCTACTAAATCTAATACAGAATCATTCTAAGTCCTAATTAAGTCAAGGTCAAAGTGAGGTTGTATGATATGGTTGGATTGAGAATGATCATATACAACAACTGTGTATTAAGTATCAAAGTGTCCAAGTAAGTGGTATTGGTGCTAGATGAAACGGTAAAATCTACTTAACCTAGAAAAGAATCATTCTAAGTCCAGATTAAGTCAAGGTTAAGGTGGGGTTTGTTGATATGGGTGTATTGAGAATGATCATACACAATAACTGTGTATTAAGTATCAAAGTGTCCAAGTAATTGGTATTGGTGCTAGATGAAACGGTAAAATCTACTTAACCTGGTACAAAATCATTCTAAGTCCAAATTAGGTCAAGGTCAAAGTGGGATTTGTTGATATGGGTGAATTAAGAATGATCATACGTAACAACTGTTTAAGTATCAAAGAGTTCTAGTAAGCAGTATTGGCGCTAGACGAAACGGTAAAATCTACTTAACCTCATATGGACGGACGGTCAGTCATTATATGCCCCGATATTAAAGATGCCGGGGGGCATAAAAACTAAACCATAATTATATACTAAAATAAACCCACTGTATAAAGTCCATAGCAAGTGATTAAGAACAAATATTACCCTTGGTTATTCTTCTATAAACCAATATCGCACGTGATTTACAAATTTTTGAACAACGATAACTACTCTCTATATAGGAATATATCAAAATAATTAGCTTTTAAATGTATAAAGCAGGGAACCATGCCTCAGATTTTTTAAAACGTCTTTAATGTCCTCCGTTAAAAAAACATCATCAGCCTATGTAAAACCCGGGGGCGGGGCCAATTTTTACAAACAAGATGTGTTTTATAAACACCATGCCCCCTCCGGTTGCCCTTTTTAAAAATGTACAGGTCCTGTAGAGATTGTCATAATGAACCAAGATATGAAGTTCGATGATTGCAGGTGGTAGCGTTTTGATTTAATAGGCAAGGTTAAATTTCGGTACAGGCAAACAAAGGGCCATAAATCTGCTAAAAATGATCGAATCACAAAACCCTAACAATATATGCTGGTGAACATGGTGACAATAGTTCTATCAAAGTTTGGTAAAAATCCCTTGAGAAATACAGAAGTAGTTGCAAACAAAAGAGTATTTCTCTATATATTACATATGCACAAAATAAACAAAGGGCTATAATTCTGTCAAAATTTATCGAATCATAAAACCTTTACAACATGCATTGGGTATCTCAATAACAATAGTTCCATGAAAGTTTTATCAAAATCCCTTGAGAAAACAAGGAAACAAGAGTATTTCACTGATACAATCACACAATATAAACTAAGGGTCATAATTCCGTCAAAAATGATCGAATCACAAAACCCGGAATATATGTGTGATGGTTCTTGGTAACAACAAGGCTGTGAAAGTTTCGTCAAAATCCCATGAAAAATGTAGGAGTAGTATCCTAATTTAAACACAATGACCCTGTGACCTTGACCTTTGACCTACTGACCTAAAAACGCACAGGTCCTGTAGAGGTTGTCATGAGGAACCTACATAATTATGAAGTTTGATGGATGTAGGTGCAGGCGTTTTGATTTTATAGGCAAGGTTAAAGTTTGGTACAAACAGACAAACAGAGAGGCCAAAAACAATATCCCCCCGATCTATCGATACGGGGGCATAAAAATGTAAGCTCTAGGCCTCGAAGTTTCTAAAAGAAGATTCTTTAAATTTCCTATATAAGCCTATATATCACGTGACCCCATGGAGGGGCCATTTTTACCCCGGGGCCATAATTTGAATAAATTTGGTTGAGGTCCACTAGATAATGCTACATCCGAAATATCTAAGCTCTAAGAAGATTATATAATTTCCAATTTTGACACTGGGGTCATAATTTGAACAAACTTAGTAGAGGTCCATTGGACAATACTGCACACAAAATATCTAAGCTCTAAGCCTGGTTTTGGACAAGAAGATTTTTTAATTTTCCTATATAAGCCTATATATATATAAATCAAGTGAACCCCGGGCTGAGCAATTAACAATTAAAGTGTCCGATCATTATCGTCTCATGAAATCAACAAATTTGAAGCGCCCCTTTCAATTTTGATAGCCAATCAAAATCGCTAATGTTTACGGTTCAATAATTGAAACCACCCCAATGTTTGATGTCTAGTAAGAGATTTTTTAACAAATTTTGTCATTAATGAATTGAATAGTATCATATCGTACCAATACAATGCACATTACGTTAGAGATGTTTAACACTAATCAGGAAAAGTCGATAAAGGGGTGCAGTATTTATCGCAATAAAACATCATTGTTGCTTGGTATTAAAGTATGATATTTAATCTTTGTCAATAACGTAAAATATTATTTTACGTTATTTTAGCGATTTTAGCCAATGCTGATACGTTAAGATGAAGTGGTGAAGTGTATTTTACAATTAATACAAGTTTCAGTGGATATCTCTGTATGATGGTAGCTATACTAGTGTCATGATTCTAGGTGCATATTGATGTTTTTTTGTTCAGCAGAAAATCTATACATTTTGTAAATACATTTATAAAATTACCTCCAATACAATTAACTATACATTGTGTTACAAAATTAATATTACAGTGATCAGTATCTATCAACTCTTAAAAGAATGTACCAATTATAAAAGTTCTAAAACAAGTTAAACTCAGTATTGGTAAATATGAAACTTTCAAACAACATCTCATTATTATTACATATTAAATATGCTGATTTCTATAAAGTGATAATAAAACGCGACATTCATTTGCAGATAATTTAACAGAAAGCTGCTTGGACATTACAGGCCACAAATTTGAACAGGTGTGTATAATACACAGCACATATTTGAAGATGGAACATGTAATAGTCAAGTAGTCTGTATAAATAAAAGCATGCTAAGAAACTGTAAGACTTACAATTGAAGGAGCTGTATCAACCATTTTTGAAGTAGGTGGCTATGAAGAGAGGAAAGATTATATAAATATGAAATACAAACAAACAGAATAAATCTGGATCTGCATTGTGCTTATATGGTAAATATGTGAACAGTAATAATTGTTTATAAAACCTATCACTTCAAGTGTCTATACTATAATTCTACTTGAATTTAGATGTTTCTGTTACAAAAGATATACAGGAGCTGGTGGGATTGGTTCTATACTTCGGGAGTTTTCAAACAATAAACAAGTGTGACTATTATTATACAAAAGGTACTATACTAGGATTCTACTATTTATGATACCTATCTGTTGTACAACGGCCTATTTGACAGCTACGGTCACTTCAGAGCCACCCAACAGAGAGAGGGGAGAAAAGAAAGAGGAGAACTAGGCATTTATATGTCTACTCTTTTTTTAATAGTTTTTCCTGCTTCTTTTGTACAAAGGTACACACCTTGTCATTTTTCCTGTGATTTTCTAGACACAGTACTTGGCTCGGTAGTTGAGATGGGGACACTGAAAAAGCCTCCCTGATGAATTTGACAGGCGGAGCCCAAAGTCGAACCATTGATCTTTCATTTAGTAGTCCAGTGTATTACAACTCGTCCACACTTGATTCCACTAACAATATACAGGTGGGACCATTACAATGTATTATACAAGAGGGCCACATTGGCCCTTTATCGCTCACCTGAGAACAAAGGCCAATAATCAATGACCAGGTAATATAGTTTCCATCTCGTAAAACTCATTTTTACGTAGATTTTGAGATCAAAACCAACAATGAAGGTATAATACTGTTAAACAAGCTAAAACGTAGCAAATTTTCTAATCCAAGGGTCCATAACTCTTGAAGTTGTGGTCCAATTCCACCCATAACTTAACTTGTCCAAAACCATAAGGTCATACACATTCATTGTAAATATGATTAGGATCGGTGAATAAATGAAGGCGCTAGAGTGTAAACAAGCTAAAATATAGCAAATTTTCTAAGTCAAGGGCCCATAACTCTTGAAGATGTGGTCCAATTCCGCCCATAATCAAACTTGTTCAAGATATTTTGGTTATACTCATTTACTGAAAATATTATTAGGATCGGTGTATAAATGAAGGCGCTAGTGTGTAAACAAGCTAAAATATAGCAAATTTTCAAAATCAAGGGCCCATAACTCTTGAAGTTTGGGTCCGATTCCGTCCATAATCGAACTTGTCCAAGATCTTTTGGTTATTCACATTTACTGAAAATATGATCAGGATTGGTGAATAAATGAAGGCGCTAGAGTGTAAACAAACTCAAATATAGTAAATTTTGTAATTCAAGGGCCCATAACTCTAGAAGTTATTATCAGATTTTGCCCATAATCGAACTTAGCCTAGACATTGTGGCAATATACATTGTGAGCAAGTTTAATCAAGATTCGTAAAGAGCTGTGGTTGCTAGAGTGTAAACAAACTAATTGTGGACGGACGATGGACGCCGGACGCCGGACATTCACCGATCCTAAAAGCTCACCTGATGAATCAGGTGAGCTAAAAATAGGTACTTCAGGATTATACAATTAATATACAGGTGGGACCATTACAATGTATCATGAAATAGGTACTTCAGGATTCTACTAACAATATACAGGTGGGACCATTACAATGTATTATAAAATAGGTACTTCAGGATTCTACAAACAATATACAGGTGGGACCATTACAATGTATTATAAAATATTCTATGAATGAACAACTATATGACTTCTTGTGTTTCATACTATAATCAACTTTTTTTAAAATGAATACAATGAAAATCCAGATTTATACAAGAAAAGATCATTCACATACCAAATGACAAAACATACATATAAATGTAGGATAAAGTCAACCACCGAAGAAGGTGCATACAAGTTATATGTGCATTAAATTTCAAACAATCCTTTCTATGAACAATAATAACATGAGGGCCATATGGCCCTTTAACCACTCACCTGAAAAAAAGATCTTTTCCAATATGAGATAATGTAAAATCAAGTTAAACCTGTGGGCAGGGCCAATTTTGACCTCGCAGCCGTAATTTGAACAAGCCTGGGAGAGGTCTGCTAGACAATACTACATACAAAATATCTAAACTCTAGGGACAAGAAGATCTTTTAAGTTTTTCCCATTTGTTGCCATACAACCAGAGTTTTTAAAGAAATCTAAGAAATCAACAACTTTGAAAGGGGACCACCAAAGGATCATTCCAGCAAATTTGGTTGCAATTGGCATAATGATGTAGGATAAGTTGTTTTTTAAAGTAACAAGAGGGCCAAGATGGCCCTATATCGCTCACATGACAATCACTCATTCACTGTTCACTCATTAAAACATTATTTTGAACTGGTCATCTAGTTTTTGACCCCAGATGACCCATGTTAAACTCATCCTACATATTAATAAGACAAACATTCTGACAAAATTTGGTGAAGATCCAATCAAAACCATGAAAACTACAGCATAGACAAGGTTTTCCTTAGATTTCACCTCATGGCCTCATGATACTCAGTCATGCAGCACTGCTGTTATAAAACTGAAATATCTCTGGTTAAAACCCACTCAAACACTGTATTAGTATGGTAGTATTATCTCTGAAATAATATAGTTTTATAGTTTATTATAGCTGTTTGCGAGTATATAGTGTAGTGTCTATTGCTAGTTTGGCCAATCTTGGCCATTTCATTGGCTAATGGTGATGACTGAATCAATTAATAGTTGACAGGTAAGTAAATCAAGAAGGCATTGCCTGGATAAGTTGTTGTGTGGTTATTTGAAGTTCAATGTGGTTGTATGGTATTGCTCAGATTTATGGTGAATTCGTTAACATTTAGGGTTGATTCTATTTGATTGATGTCGGGTATGATATTACCATGTGCTTGTGAACTATATGCATGAATTTATTCATGTGTCAAATACTTATGATTGTCATTATAATGTGTATTAATCATATCATGTAAATATTTTATATTCTCCTTAATGTAGGATTGAATAAAATATACAGTCAATATCCTTTATGAAACAAGAGGGCCAAGATTGCTCTTGATCGCTCACCTGAGAACAAAGGCACTATACTTAATGACCATGTAATATAGTTTCCATCTGGTATAACCCAATTTTATGTACATTTTGAGATCTAAACCAACAATGAAGGTATAATACTGTTAAACAAGGTAAAACGTAGCAAATTTTCTAATCCAAGGGCCCGTAACTCTTGAAGTTGTGGTCCAATTTCACACATAACTGAACTTGTCCAAGACCGTAAGGTCATATGCATGCATTCTAAATGTGATTAGGATCAGTGAATAAATGAAGGTGCTAGAGTGTAAACAAGCTAAAATATAGCAAATTTTCTAAGTCAAGGGCCCATTACTCTTGAAGTTCTGGTCCGATTCCGCCCATAATCAGACTTGTCCAAGATCTTTTAGTTATACACATTTACTAAAAAAATTATTAGGATTGGTGAATAAATGAAGGCGCTAGAGTGTAAACAAACTCAAATATAGCAAATTTTCTAATTCAAGGGTTATAACTCTTGAAGTTCTGATCCGATTCTGCCCATAATTTAACTTGTCTAAGATCTTTAGGTTATACACATTTACTGAAAATATTATTAGGATTGGTGAATAAATAAATGCGATAGAGTGTAAACAAACTCAAATATAGCAAATTTTGTAATTCAAGGGCCCATAACTCTAGAAGTTTTGGTCCGATTTTGCCCATAATCAAACTTAGCTGAGACATTGTGGCCATATACATTGTGAGCAAGTTTGATCAAGATTCGTTAAGAGCTGTGGATGCTAGAGTGTAAACAAACCAATTGTGACCGGACACCGGACATTCATCGATCCTAAAAGCTCACCTCAGGTGAGCTAAAAAGCAACTTCATACAAACAAGAGGGCCACGATTGCCCTTTATCGCTCACCTGAGAACAAAGCCACTATTCTTAATGACCAGGTAATATAGTTTCCATCTCGTAAAACACATTTTTACGCAGATTTTGAGATCAAAACCAACAATGAAGGTATAATACTGTTAAACAAGCTAAAACGTAGCAAATTTTCTAATCCAAGGGCCAATAACTCTTGAAGTTGTGGTCCAATTCCACCCATAACTGAACTTGTCCAAAACCATAAGGTCATACAGATTCATTGTACATATGATTAGGATCGGTGAATAAATGAAGGTGCTAGAGTGTAAACAAGCTAAAATATAGCAAATTTTCAAAGTCAAGGGCCTATAACTCTTGAAGTTCTGGTCTGATTCCGCCCATAATCAATCTTGTTCCAGATCTTTAGGTTATACACATTTACTGAAAATATGATTAGGATTGGAAAATGAATGAAGGCGCTAGAGTGTAAACAAGCTAAATATAGCAAATTTTGTAATTCAAGGGCCCATAACTCTAGAAGTTCTGGTCCGATTTTGCCCATAATTGAGAATTGCTTGAGTGTAAACAAACTAATTGTAGACGTATGACGGATGCCGGACATTCAACGATCCTAAAAGCTCATGAATCAGGTGAGCTAAAAACATAAACCAATATGCTTCTTGTAATTCGTCTACCTATAACGTTTTGTTATAGTTGTTCTTGTTACACTTAAAGAAATTCAAGAAAGTTGAGGTAATTGTTTCAGACATTAGCTTCAGTTACAGTTATTTTTCACTTTCATGTTGCTCAACATATCCAGTATATCTGCAAATTAACCTAAATATCAGTTTGTAGTTGTTTAATAATATAAAGATAACTTCTCAAGAATAATAAGAACATACACAATTACATATGACAATCATAAACCATCGAAATGTGATAAGATACCATAGACATGTGACATGATACCATAGACATGTGACATGTTACCATAGACATGTGACATGATACCATAGACATGTGACATGATACCATAGACATGTGATAAGATACCATACTCCTGCGACAAGATACCATACTCCTGCGACATGATACCATAGACATGTGATAAGATACCTGACATGCGACTTGAAACCATAGACAAGTGATAAGATACCATACTCCAGTGACATGATACCATAGACTTGTGATAAGATACCTCCTCTGACATGATACCATAGACATGTGATAACACAGACATGTGATATGATACCATAGACATGTGACATGATACCATAGACATGTGATAAGATACCATAGACATGTGATAAGATACCATAGACATGTGATATGATACCATAGACATGTGACATGATACCATAGACATATGATAAGATACCATACTCCTGTGATATAATACCATAGACATGTGATAAGATACCATACTCCTGCGACATGATACCATAGACATGTGATATGATACCATAGACATGTGATATGATACCATAGACATGTGACATGATACCATAGACATATGATAAGATACCATACTCCTGTGATATAATACCATAGACATGTGATAAGATACCATACTCCTGCGACATGATACCATAGACATGTGACATGATACCATAGACATGTGATAAGATATCTCCTGTGACATGATACCATAGACATGTGATAAGATACCATAGACATGTGATAAGATATCTCCTGCGACATGTTACCATAGACATGTGATAAGATACCATACTCCTGCGATATGATACCATTGATATGTGATATGATACCATACTCCTGCAATATGATACCGTAGATATGTGACATAATACCATAGACATGTGATAAGATATCTCCAGCGACATGACACCATAGACATGTGATAAGATACCATACTCCTGCGATAAGATACCATAGAATGATATGTGATATGATACCATACTCCTGCGATATGATACCATAGATATGTGATATGATACCATAGACATGTGATAAGATACCATAGATATGTGATATGATACCATAGACATATGATAAGATACCATACTCCAGCTTTTTCAGATACAGATATGTATTATATACAAGTCTGCATATCCCCAAAAAGAGTATACTTGCTCAATATAAACATAAATAAAACTGCTTGTAGTTGCTACAGACAATGATACATAAAACATGAATGATCTATTAAATTATTACAGCATATGTTGCATGAAAAATAAATGAAACAAATCTAATGACAAATCAATTAGCAAACAAACCATGCAATGAGTAATACATGAATTATCAAACAGAATGATTAATACAAAGTTTTCATGATGATTTCATGTTTGTTATCAACCTAAGTTATCTCTTAATACAGAAACAGTATAGTCTTACAGCATAGCTACCTGTATATAGCAAACATAGTCTAACAGCATAGCTACCTGTATACAGCAAACATAATCTTACAGCATACATTTGTAGCTACCTGTATACAGCAAACATAGTCTTACAGCATAGCTACCTGTATACAGCAAACATAGTCTTACAGCATAGCTACCTGTATACAGCAAACATAGTCTTACAGCATAGCTACCTGTATACAGCAAACAAAGTCTTACAGCATAACTACCTGTATACAGCAAACATAGTCTTACAGCATAGCTACCTGTATACAGCAAACATAGTCTTACAGCATAGCTACCTGTATACAGCAAACATAGTCTTACAGCATAGCTACCTGTATACAGCAAATATAGTCTTACAGCATAGCTACCTGTATACAGCAAACATAGTCTTACAGCATAGCTACCTGTATACAGCAAACATAGTCTTACAGCATAGCTACCTGTATACAGCAAACATAGTCTTACAGCATAGCTACCTGTATACAGCAAACATAGTCTTACAGCATAGCTACCTGTATATAGCAAACATAGTCTTACAGCATAGCTACCTGTATATAGCAAACACAGTCTTACAGCATAGCTACCTGTATATAGCAAACACAGTCTTACAGCATAGCTACCTGTATATAGCAAACATAATCTTACAGCATAGCTACCTGTATACAGCAAACATAGTCTTACAGCATAGCTACCTGTATATAGCAAACATAGTCTTACAGCATAGCTACCTGTATATAGCAAACATAGTCTTACAGCATAGCTACCTGTATATAGCAAACACAGTCTTACAGCATAGCTACTTGTATATAGCAAACACAGTCTTACAGCATAGCTACCTGTATATAGCAAACATAGTCTTACAGCATAGCTACCTGTATATAGCAAACACAGTCTTACAGCATAGCTACCTGTATATAGCAAACACAGTCTTACAGCATAGCTACCTGTATATAGCAAACACAGTCTTACAGCATAGCTACCTGTATATAGCAAACATAGTCTTACAGCATAGCTACCTGTATATAGCAAACATAGTCTTACAGCATAGCTACCTGTATATAGCAAACACAGTCTTACAACATAGCTACCGGTATATATTAGATATAGAAATAGAATGTAGAGAGCTGTATATAGTGGATACAGAAATTGAGTGTAGATGTAGTGAATATAGAAATAGAGTGTAGATATCTTTATGTAATGGATATAGAAAAAAAGTGTAGACATCTGTATAAAGTTGATATAGAAATTGAGTGTAGATGTAGTGAATATAGAAATAGAGTGTAGATATCTGTATGCATGGATATAAAAATAGAGTGTAGATAACTGTATGCAATGGATATAGAAATAGAGTGTAGATATCAGTATAAAGTGGACATAGAAATAGAGTGTAGATATCTTTATGTAATGGATATAGAAATAGAGTGTAGCTATCAGTATATATTGGATATAGAAATAGAGTGTAGATATCTGTATATAGTGGATATAGAAATAGAGTGTAGGTATCAGTATATATTGGATATAGAAATAGACTGTAGATATCTGTATAAAATGGATATAGAAATAGAGTGTAGATATCTGTATAAAATGGATATAGGCATAATGTGTAGCCACTTGTACAAAGTGATTATATACATAATGTGTAGCCACCTGTACAAAGTGATTATAGACATAATGTGTAGCCACTTGTACAAAGTGATTATATACATAATGTGTAGCCACCTGTACAAAGTGATTATAGACATAATGTGTAGCCACCTGTACAAAGTGATTATATACATAATGTGTAGCCACCTGTACAAAGTGATTATATACATAAAGTGTAGCCACCTGTACAAAGTGATTATAGACATAATGTGTAGCCACCTGTACAAAGTGATTATATACATAATGTGTAGCTATCTGTACAAAGTGATTATAGACATAATGTGTAGCCACCTGTACAAAGTGATTATATACATAATGTGTAGCCACCTGTACAAAGTGATTATATACATAATGTGTAGCCACCTGTACAAAGTGATTATATACATAATGTGTAGCCACCTGTACAAAGTGATTATAGACATAATGTGTAGCCACCTGTACAAAGTGATTATATACATTATGTGTAATCACCTGTACAAAGTGATTATAGACATAATGTGTAGCCACCTGTACAAAGTGATTATATACATTATGTGTAGCCACCTGTACAAAGTGATTATAGACATTATGTGTAGCTATCTGTACATGGAACTAGTATATGAATTATGTTACTTCATAATAATTTGTTTGTTTACTTATATAGATATTTAACATCTAAGTTAATATTATTGAGTCAGTGAATGTGTATGATTAACACAGGGGTATAACTATAGTCAGGGGAGGGGATACATGTATGATTAACACAGGGGTATAACCATAATCAGGAGATACATGTATGATTAACACAGGGGTATAACCATAATCAGGAGATACATGTATGATTAACACAGGGGTATAACCATAATCAGGAGATACATGTATGATTAACACAGGGTATAACTATGGAGTCAGAGGATAAATTATATAACATAACATATACATCTGACATTGTCAAAGCAACAATATCAGAAAATAATATGTAAATCAGATTTAGCTATGGCAGCTGTTTTAGACATATATGTTTTACATCTGCATTTTATACGCATATATTTTGATTCTGCACATACATTTATGTCCATATGAATATCATACATTCATACAATTCCATCTGAACAATTCACCATATTCAGCTAATTGTAGCTAATAATAGATGAGGTTAGAGACTCATAGTTCATCACAGTGCATAAATTGAGATGTCAAACAATAAAATGTTACATGGTTGTATGTGGAGTAACAGGTGTATGGAGTGAGGCAGTTTACAACCATAAAATCCACCATAGAACAGTCCATCATACAGAACAATTAACATAGATAAACATAGAACAGTTGTTCGAGATCAACAATAGTTTACCAATCTTAGTCAGTAGTAAGAACATATGGAACAAGAGTGCCACCTGGCCCTGGGATGCTCACATGAGAAACAAGTTATGGCAATATCACTTACGAACTGTATTAGGGCTACAGCAAGTAAGAAATATTGGAAAATAAGACAACATGTGACCCCTGGGGTGGGGCCAATTTTGACACCAGGGACATTATTTCAGCAAGTTTGTTAGACGGTCTCTAGACGGTGCTCGATGCAAAATATCTAAGCTCTTAACCTTGTGCTTTTTAAATATTTCCCTGTATTAATCTATATATTAAAACATGTAACTCCTTATTTTAGCAACTTTGTTAGAGGGTCTCTAGATAGTAATTAATGCCAAATATTTTTAGACCTTACCTCTAGTCCTTGTGGTTCAACACTAAGATTTTTAGGTTTTTCCTTTTGGTTGCCATGGAAACAAGAGTTCTGAATGGAATTAAATTCTTTCAGCTACTTTTGTAAAAGACCACCCAAAGATCATTCCTGTGAAATTTCTTTGAAATTGACACAGTCGTTTCAGAGGAGAAATTGTTTGAAAAATTGCAGTAGAACAGAGAGACAACTGATAAAATAGTATACTAATACCCCATCCGAGTGTTTAGCTCAGGTGAGCTGAAAATAAATGCTGATATTCAAAATGGAAGTGCATTACTTTTATTTCAATTTGGCAGTTTAATGTATGTATAGCTAGTAAACAAGTATTCCAAGAACTACATAAGAAACAAGATGTGTTTCAAAAACACAATACCCCCACCTGGTGCCCTTTAACTTGAAAATGCACAAAATAAACAAATGGACATAATTCCATCAACAAGAGGGCCAAGATGGCCCTATATCGCTCACATGACAATCACTGTTCACTCACTAAAATATTGTTTTGAAACGGTGACCTAGTTTTTGACCCCAGATGACCCATGTTAGAACATGTCCTACATATAAATAAGACAAACATTCTGACAAAATTTGGTGAAGATCCAATCAAAACAACGAAAACTACAGCATAGACAAGGTTTTCCTAAGATTTGACCTCGTGACCTAGCTTTTGACCCCAGATGACCTATGTTCGAATTTGTCTTACATATCATTAAGACAAACGTTCTGACAAGGTTTGGTGAAGATACAATCAAAATTTGACATCTACAGTGTTAATACGGTTTACTAAGATCTGACCTCGTGACCTAGTTTTTGACCCTAGGTGACCCAAATTTGAACTTGTTCTTCATATCATTAAAACGAATCAAAACTGTGATATCTAGAGTGTTAACAAAGTTTTCCTAAGATTTGACCTGGTGACCTAGTTATTGACAGATGATCCATATTTGTACCTGACCGTTACATCATTAAAACAAATGATTTGACAAAGTTTGGTGAAGATCCAATTACAACTATGAAATCTACAGTGTAAACATGGTTTTTCATAAGATTTGGCCTAGCGACCTAGTTTTTGTGCCCAGATGACCCATGTTCAAACTCAAGATATTATGAAGACAAACATTCTGACAAGGTTTCATGATCATCCAATCAAAACAGTGACTTCTAGAGTGTTCACAAGGTTTTCCAGCAATTTGCCCTAGTGACCTAGTTTTTGAGCGGAAATGACTCAAACTTGAACTACATATTACATAAAACTAAACATTCTGACAAAGTTTCATGAAGATCCAATGAAAACAGTGATTTCTAAAGTGTTCACAAGGTCTGTGAAAGTTTCGTCAAAATCCAATGAAAATTGTAGGTGTAGTATCCTAAAAGAAATGTACAAATTCTTTTTAACACCATGACCCTATGACCTTTGACCTACTGACCTGAAAATACCCAGGTCCTGTAGAGGTTGTCATGAAGAACGTACATATGAAGTTTGATGAATGTAGGTGCAAGCGTTTTGATTTGATAGGCAATGTTAAAGTTTGGTACAAACAGACTAACAGACAGACAAACTGACAGACAAACAGAGAGACCAAAAACAATATGCCCTCGATCTATCAATACGGGGGCATAAAAATAATCCAGGAACTTACCAATTTAAGTTCAATTAAAAATGCTAATGATAAAATTTCATTAAGCCCTGTAATAACTTAATAAGTTAATTACAACGTTATGGTAGAATGTAAAGGTAATCTTTGAACACTTTACACCAGTTCTGCGTCTACAGACGACCAGAAACAACAACTTCAAACACACAAAACAAGCCACAGTTCTATGTTTACTTTTGTAATTATTCAATGGCTCTCATTAAATAGGGACTATTTGATGCAGTATCAATTTTTCACTCTAATGGGAATACAAGCTATACAAACAGGCTCTGTATGAAACATTGATTTTTACCCTCAGTTGTTCATGTTTATATATCTGTGAAGCTCACTTGGTTTACCTATTCTATCATGTCTGTGTCAATGAAATATTAACATAAACTGTTGTCAATGGATCATGTTATGGAACTTCCTCAGCACAGACTAGCTGATGTTACATTGAAGTTTGCAACTGTAACTGAGTACAATTGACCAGTCGCCAGATACAGGAATGCTCCGCCCACTCAATCACGTGGTGTGGCAACGCGAAACCATCAACAAGCTAAATCCAAGATGGCGGACAGATTAACGTATAAATCCCTCCGGCAGGTGTAAAATACACCGATTTTTAGCTCACATGTCACAAAGTGACAAAGTGAGCTATTAGGATCACACTCCGTCCGGCGTCGTGCGTCGTCAAACTTTTTGTTGTGACCACACTAGGGGCCACATTTTTGGCTCAATTTTAGCAAAACTGGGTCAGAACGTTAATATCAACAAAATCTCGGACGAGTTCGATATTGGGCCATTTGGGTTCAAAAACTAGGTCACCAGGGCCAAATAAGGGAAAACCTTGTGAACACTTTAGAAATCACTGTTTTGAATTTATCTTCATGAAACTTTGTCAGAATGTTTATTTTAATAATATGTAGGTCAAGTTTGAAAATGGGTAATTTCTGTAGTAAAATTAGTTCACTAGGGCAAATTGCTGGAAAACCTTGTGAACACTCTAGAAGTCACTGTTTTGATTGGATGATCATGAAACCTTGTCAGAATGTTTGTCTTCATAATATCTTGGACGAGTTCGAACATGGGTCATCTTGGGTCAAAAACTAGGTCACTAGGTCAAATCTTATGAAAAACCATGTTAACACTGTAGATTTCACAGTTATTATTGGATCTTCACCAACCTTTGTCAAATCGTTTGTTTTAATGATGTAACGGTCAAGTATAAATATGGGTCATCTGGGGTCAATAACTAGGTCACCAGGTCAAATCTTAGGAAAACTTTGTTAACACTGTAGATGTCACAGTTTTAATTGGATCTTCACCAAACCTTGTCAAAATGTTTGCCTCAATGATATGTGGGTCAAGGATGAACATGGGTCAGCCGGGTTCAAAAACTGGGTCACAAGGTCAAATCTTAGGTAAACATCTTGTAAAAGCTCTAAATGTCATGGTTTTGATTGGATCTTGGCCAAACCTTGTCAGATTGTTTGTCTTAATGATATTAAGGACAAGTTCAAATATGGGTCACCTAGGATCAAAAATCAGGTCACAAGGTCAAATCTTAGGAAAACCTTATTAACACTGTAGATGTCAAATTTTGATTGTATCTTCACCAAACCTAGTCAGACTGTTTGTCTTAATGATATGTAAGACAAATTCGAACATAGGTCGTCTGGGGTCAAAAACTAGGTCACCGGTTCAAAATAATGTTTTAATGAGTGAACAGTGATTGTCATGTGAGCGATATAGGGCCATCTTGGCCCTCTTGTTTAAATATTTATCGGCTATTTCGGTTGATTATTCGTATCTGCTATAGATACAAATTTTAATTTTAGAAAGCGACAAGAAATACAACGACTGTATAACATATATACAGTAACCGAGAAATAAAGATATATACTTCAGGGATTCTGCATATTACAGTCCCTGGGATACTTAAAATTGTGATGACTGATTCATGTTGATGTTAACTTTAATGCAGTTTGAAAATGTTAATCTAGCATGTGAATTTTTCAGTAGAAATTAAAATTGAAGAAAAATTACCCGTAACGCGCGTTTTTTATCTACGTAAGAGTGATAACGTGGACTATAGGCGTTATAATCATATTCATTTCGACCATGATAATACAAATCTATGATTATATTTAGAAAATGTATAAAAATGATCAATTAACCTTCTTGACATGTATAGGAATACTATGTTTATATAATATTATAGTATCCATGACACATACATTTTGCAAATAAATTCATACACGACCGCGACAATATATGCATGTAATGCGACAGTAATAATACTTAATGATAATAAAAAAAATAATATTTCAAAGACTTGTATGTCATAATGTTAAATTCTATAAAAAAAAACAGCTAGTTAAAATTATCAATAAACCCTCTTGACGCTGCGTTGAAAAATGGAGAGCAACACGAAATACGCTCGAATGTGTACGTCAGAAGTATGAATATTGTTAATTCATATGGATAAGTATAAGTCTTTACATATACCTTATAATATACCAACAAAACTTATAATCTAAAACATCTATGACTTATTTAAAGACATTGAACCAGGAATGCGAGGCATGTGCTTTACGGACCAGCAGTACTCTGTATTCCACAGTAGGGGGTAATAAAACTGAAAGGGTCATTGCTAGACATGCTTTTGTTTACATAATCAGTTACTACATGCTTATTAAAACAACAGGAAGTTATTCATAAACTAATTATCTCTATTAATCAATCAAATTGTGTGACCCTAGCTTTTCACTGGGTGTCAAGTATATACATACACTCTATTTTATAAGCTGATCGTGATCAGAGGGGATCAATTAGACATATAAGGGGCAATAAAACAATTAAGAATTTAGACCTCATGTGGACTTAGGGGTTCACTTGTATATATGAACCGTTCAATACTTGTGCCAAATATTAGTGTTTAAATTAACAAAACTTTGTGTCGATGTCGCTTCTACAGAGATACCGTATGTTTATTCAATCAGTTTTAGTAAAAAAATCATTGTCTTTGAGCTAAGTCTACACAGCGTATCAGATAACCTTCGACACGACAGCTTGTCGAAGGAAAATGGCGGCGATAAGTGTTGCTAGGGGGTGTGAGAAAAAGCCGATATCTGATTGGATAATCGATTGGGCTGATTGACAGGTGGCGACTGGTCAATTGGTTTACCAGTAATTAAAATTATCCCTTTATTAACTAAAATGCAACAATTCTCATTGAGGATTGCATTCAGCAAGATGGAAGTCTGTCTATACAATGTCATATAATAGTGTTAAATTTGAGGCACTCTCAACTTATAGTACAAGGGCACGTAATCAGCTAACATTAGTGAAAGGACATCACTTCATAAGCAAAGCTGAGGTTAACCTGATACTGTACAAGCTAGATTGTCACATAAGTGACGAATGACCAGATATGCCACCTTTGACACAGAATGTTAAAATCAGAGGCATAGAGGTTTTTCCTAAATTTATTGGCTATTACTTGAAGATGCAAACTTGATTTCTTTTAAGAGGCAATTTTATCTTGGTCCTACCCATGACACACTGTCACATGCTGGTGAACATTTCTAACAAGTATTTCTAAAATCCATCCACATAAGATAAACTTACTGAGTGGACACGAAAAAAGACCCAATCCTTTACCTTTAAGTGTGACCTTGACCTTTGAGGTGCATAACTGGGTCTTTTGCAAGACACATCTCTACATATTAGTGAACTTTTTCTGCCAATAATCTAAACAAGAGGGCCAAGATGGCCCTATATCACTCACATATCAATGATTGTTTACTCATTAAAACATTGTTTTGAACCTGTGACCTAGTTTTTGACTCCAGATGATCCATGTTAAAACTTGTCCATATATATTGCATGTTGTTAAACAAACATTCTGACAAAGTTTGGTGAAGATCCAATCAGAACAATGACAACTACAGCATATACAAGGTCTTCTTAAGATTTGACCTTGTGACCTAGTTTTTGACTCCAGATGACATATGTTTAAATTTGTATTACATATCATGAAGACAAACATTCTGACAAGGTTTGGTGAAGATCTGATAAAAATTTGATATCTACAGTGTTAATAAGGTTTTCCTAAGATTTGACTTCATGACCTAGTTTTTGACCCTAGGTGACCCATATTATAACTTGTCCTCAATATCATTAAGAAGAACAATCTGACAAGGTTTGGCTAGAGCTTTAACAAAGTTTTTACCTGACATTTGACCTGTTGACCTAGTTTTTGACCCCGCTGATCCATGTTCAGCCTTGACCCACATATCTTTGAGGCAAATATTCTGGTTTCATGAAGATCCAATCAAAGAAGTGATTTCTAAAGTGTTCACAAGGTTTTCCCTTATTTGGCCTAGTGACCTGGTTTTTTACCCCAAATGGCCCAACATCGAAATTGTCCGAGATTTTGCCAATATTAACATTCTGACAGAGTTTTGTGAAAATTGAGCTAAACATGTGGCCCCTTGTGTGTTCACAAGTGCTCATGTGAGCTAAAAATCAACCCCTAAATGACAAAGTGTGACCTTGACCTTGGAGCTACAGCTATGGGAGTTGCAAGAAACACATTGTCTAATGATGGTAAACGTGCGGTATGAATGACTATGTTACAGAGCGGACACAATTCCAGATAGACAGACAGACAGAAGTGACTCCTATATATCTCATACTATTACATTGGGGTATTATAATTGGATAGAAAACGAACCAGCATTTTAGACACACTAGTAGCTAAAACTATGGTAGTGACAATCTTGAGACAGCCAGTGACAAGGACATACTATTAAAGCTGTGTTAAATCGACCCACAGACCTTACACCAATCATCAGTAAACAACATATTACAGTAAACAAGTCTGACCACTTAGTAGAAATTATGAATGGCAAGTCTGACCACTTAGTAGAAATTATGAATGGTAATGTTGATCTAGCAGTGTTTCTGCCAGCCAAGATTTTAGGGGTCATCTGTGACTGCCTGGTCCAAAATCAGGAGGTCATCAGCAGTTTTGACGGGGTTCTATGTAATATTATAAAACAAAGACATATATAGACAATAAAGGTTGAAACTATTTATGTATTAGTCTTGTTTTCTATCAACCAAGCCTAACACATTTAGGAATGAAGTTTTAGACATGATTGATTGTTCAGCCGAAACATTTTCATTAAAATCTCTGACATTATATTGTATGCTTAAAACAGGGGTACATCTATAAAGTTAAAGGACATAATCTTTTATGCTTAAAACAGGGGTACATTTATAGAGTCAAAGGACATAATATTGTATGCTTAAAACAGGGGTACATTTACAGAGTCAAAGGACATTATATTGTATGCTTAAAACAGGGGTACATTTATAGAGTCAAAGGACACAATCTTGTATGTTTAAAACAGGGGTACATTTATAGAGTCAAAAGACATAATCTTTTATGCTTAAACAGGGGTACATTTATAGAGTCAAAGGACATAATATTGTATGCTTAAAACAGGGGTATGTTTATAGAGTCAAAGGACATATTTTTTTATGCTTAAAACTGGGGTATATTTATAGAGTCAAAGGACATATTTTTTTATGCTTAAAACAGGGGAATATTTATAGAGTCATTGGACATATTTTTTTATGCTTAAAACAGGGGTATATTTAATTGAGTCAAAGGACATAATTTTATTATTCATGACATGTAACTCAAATAAAATCTTATCTGATATCTTTAAAGTCAGGGGTCATAAGCATACAAAATCAGAGTATATTCATAGTGGGGGTCATTATCCTAGGACAATGTCATATTGTTGTAGATTTTTCTTACAAAATATGCATAATTATTACAAATTTTTCACAAATATATAATTGTAAGACATATTGTGTCTGACAACACTGACATTTCATCAAAAGCCTTGTTCAAGTAAGAGATACATTCAGCCATCTTAAATTACATGAGGAGATAACAGTAAATATCAACTGGTACTCATGGAAAACAGCAGTTTCCTATCACATGCATATTATACATCAATAAGATCATATTATGCAATGAATCTACATACCCATTTCAGACTGGTTATCAATTGATACAAATCAGCATCAATTCTGCAAGTGATATGAATTCTGTGTTGTCAATTTTTACCTTAACATATTATGTTTCAGTGGTTTAACACCGATTTTCAACAATATTTCGGTTATATACAGCAGAAAACATACATGTAGTGATATTTTACAACTGCTATGGAAGAAAGATGACACACTGGACACATCACATTGGATAAAATTGTCAGATCTCAAACAAGTAACTATTTGTATGTGAGGCATATTGGTATAGATAAGTAAATAAGAATGGATGAGGGAAGATATATGTTGATTCAATAATTATAAAGGTTAACAATAGAATCATCATATAGTAATCTAAGATTCATTATAGTTATCATAAAACAAGAGTGTCATGATGGTCCTATATCTTTCCTCTGACCACATCCAAATAACAAACAAACTCAACATATTCAGTTAATATTGTATATTTGTAAGTAGCACTTGGGCAATGCTTGCGAAGTACAACCATTTACATAATAAACATACTCAAAATACATTTAGTATTTCTTATATACACCATATACATGTTACTTTCCTTAAACTCCGCATAGTTCAGTACAAACATTAAGGATTCCTTAAGCATTTTCACAACATAAAAAATAAATATACGTTGGGTAAGCGTAAGTGACAAAAAAGCTGATTGAAATCATTTGCACGAAAATCAAACATTTTCGTCACAACCAATACTCAATTGCCATGGGTCAAAACAACATTCATTAGCCAACCAAGTTACTTGTTATCAAAGTTATTTGTTATCAAGTAACATAGCAACCACCATGCTATGGATTAAACAACCTGTACCATGGATCTTAACCACTCATAGGAAAGAATTTTCTTACTAATTCTTAAAATCAAACATCAGAAAATATATTTCCTGAATTACCTGATAATTTAACAACTTAATAGGAGACTGTGACTCTACTCATGGGCATGACCAATTTTTATCATAGAAGCATAACTTAATTGATTCAATTTTATATTCATATGATACATAATGAAACACACAAAATCATCTAAGCCTTAGACTACGCAGTTTACTCAAAGAAGACTTTTAAAGGTTTTCCCTTTCCATATATGAATAACAAGTAATCCCCAGACAGGATCAATTTTGATCAGTGGATACAGTATACAACATGTGTTTGATATAAGGAATGATACAGCATACATGTGTTTGATATAAGGAATGATACAGCATATATGTGTTTGATATAAGGAATGATACAGTATACATGTGTTTGATATACCGAATGATACAGCAAACATGTGTTTGATATACAGAATGATACAGTATACATGTGTTTGATATACCGTATAATACAGCAAACATGTGTTTGATATACAGAATGATACAGCATACATGTGTTTGATATACCGTATAATACAGCAAACATGTGTTTGATATACAGAATGATACAGTATACATGTGTTTGATATACCGAATGATACAGCAAACATGTGTTTGATATACAGAATGATACAGTATACATGTGTTTGATATACAGAATGATACAGTATACATGTGTTTGATATACCGAATGATACAGTATACATGTGTTTGATATACCGAATGATACAGCACACATGTGTTTGATATACAGAATGATACAGCATACATGTGTTTGATATACAGAATGATACAGTATACAGGTGTTTGATATACCGAATGATACAGCAAACATGTGTTTGATATACCGTATAATACAGCATACATGTGTTTGATATACAGAATGATACAGCATACATGTGTTTGATATACAGAATGATACAGCATACATGTGTTTGATATACCGAATGATACAGCATACATGTGTTTGATATACCGTATGATACAGCATACAGGTGTTTGATATACCGAATGATACAGCATACATGTGTTTGATATACCGTATGATACAGCATACATGTGTTTGATATACAGAATGATACAGCATACATGTGTTTGATATACAGAATGATACAGTATACAGGTGTTTGATATACCGAATGATACAGCACACATGTGTTTGATATAGAGAATGATACAGTATACATGTGTTTGATATACCGAATGATACAGTATACATGTGTTTGATATACCGAATGATACAGCATACATGTGTTTGATATACCGTATGATACAGTATACAGGTGTTTGATATACCGTATGATACAGCATACAGGTGTTTGATATACCGAATGATACAGCATACATGTGTTTGATATACCAAATGATACAGCATACATGTGTTTGATATACCGTATGATACAGTATACATGTGTTTGATATACCGAATGATACAGCATACATGTGTTTGATATACCGAATGATACAGTATACAGGTGTTTGATATACCGTATGATACAGCATACAGGTGTTTGATATACCGAATGATACAGCATACATGTGTTTGATATACCAAATGATACAGCATACATGTGTTTGATATACCAAATGATACAGCATACATGTGTTTGATATACCGAATGATACAGTATACAGGTGTTTGATATACCGAATGATACAGTATACAGGTGTTTGATATACCGAATGATACAGTTTTAACAATGAATAAATTCCTATTAACTTATAAATATATAATAAATATTTTCCTTGACACTGCTGAATACAGCATACATCATATGTCTTATATATAGAATGATACAGTATATACATCCTATGTCTTGTATATAGAATGACACAGTATATACATCACATGTCTTATATATAGAATAATACAGTATACATCACATGTCTTATATATAGAATAATACAGTATATACATCACATGTCTTATATATAGAATGATACAGTATCTCTCTGATATAGGGACTAATTGTAACAACTCATCAAGTAATGAGACTGACTGAATAGTTACTGTTGATTGATTAATATGGCCACATTTAAATCAAGATTATATAAATAAAAGACTCATACACTATTTTGAAGTGTTCATGACAAGTTCAGGACCAGACATTTTTCACTAATTGGTATGACTTGTGTAAAGATAACTTCCTCATGATATATAGAATATAAATCATGAATTATTGGCTAAATGCCCATAACATAAACATAGCAGCACTTATAAGAAGAATATAGAAAGTAGGAATCAATATCTCAAAGAAAAGCATTTTGTTCCTCAGAGAGTAATATAACACATTTCTTTTTTTTTCTTTTTGTGCATAAGACTTCAGTCTGAAAATACTTACAGAATTATGAGAGAGACAGTACATGGAACTACGGATAGAAACAAACTTTGTGTGATTAACAGATGGTTTTAAAGCACTGAAATGAAGTGTCACCCACTAAACTGATGGTTATGTATAACATAGATAATACAAGCAATGATGTACAAACTTACCCATGGTTTGAACTAATATTTGACAACATAGAATAGGCACATGATTTATAGACGTCATATAAAATTTCAATGCTCAGGAACATTTCCCTGTGTACACAAGAAATGAAAAATTTCATCCTATTATGATTATAGATCTACATCTGTATACCAATGTTCATAATGTCAGACATAGGTCAAGTTTTAATAAGAGATCAACCATAGATATAAATAACAGAAATCATCCTTCTTACCTTAGTTTTTACAGTAACTCTGCCCCCACACCGGGCACATGACTTTAAATTACAATATGTACACTTGTGGCCAACACCATCAGCAAACTTTGTTTTACGGCAAATATCACACACAGCTCCAGTGTCAGCATTGTCTGTTCTCTTTGCTTCCTCACCCACTTTTTCTACCGTCTGTCTGTAAGTGTCAAATTCCACCTGCATTTGTCTGAAGGAAACCAGGTTATATCAATGAAAACGATTAACATGCAGCTTAACTATTATGATATAACCTGAATTAGGCCATAGAAAAATACCTAAGATTCTCATTACCCCCCCCCCCCCCATTGATATAATTTTCTAAAATTAAGTTTTGAAAATAGTTCAGACAATGTGTAATTTCTGTGTTTTCCAAGTCAAATTACTTGGTCTGATTCAATGATTATCCAGAATACTGTCTACTGTTTATCATTCCAAAATGCACTCACATGTCTAATAAGTTGTGATGGGGATGAGAATCTAAAAAGGCATTTTCTCTGACTATAGTTTCCAAATAACATGTAATACAGTTTTCAATAAGAATAAAACACTTAACACAAACTGTAACAATGCTAAATAAACTAATAAGAAATCAAGACACACGTCATACTGACATACAGTGATACAAAAAAGTTGACTTTTCCCTTTATTCTGTCAGAGCCTGAGATAGAAGAACTGAAATTTGTAATTCTTCTCCCCAAGATTAAATGGGTGTAAATGAATAAAAGGAAAGAATCCAAATAGTAAGTCAGAAAGAGCCATGGTCCTTGTAGATTGCATTTCCTCCTCAGCTCCATTGATAGTATGCAATTGAGATCAAATCTTACAAAATATGCTTTTAAAGATTTTTTTCGGTAGTTCGCTACATTTTTCACATAGACATAATTATAGGAAAAATTTAAACTGATCAATGATTTCTTTTTAAACTCTGCTTTGCATTATCGTAGCATATGATAACATAAACATTTTAATCAAAAAAAAAATGGGGGTCACTAGTCTCGTTTTTGAATTATCTGCCCTTGAATTTGAATTTTTGCTTATTTTAGGTCATTTCAAGGGCAGATAACTCATACATAAATCTCAAATACCATGGTTTTACTTTTGTTTAATTTTATTTATTTTATTCTTGATCTAAAAACAAAATTTCAAGCCATTCCATTAAACATTTATATTGTCTTTTCTCAGTTGAAGTTAAGAGACTGAAAATTCTTCAAAACTAGGCCATTTTTTACGAAATTTGGTATTGGTTTAGGTAGAGTTCAAAGAAAAAATTAAAAAAACACTACTTAATAGTTCATGAAATATTTCACGATGACATGAAAAGAAGTCTTCTACATAAAAATGAAAATAGATAAGGCCTTGCTTTCCATTATGGTGAATTATCTGCCCTTGAAATGATCTAAAATTAGCAAAAAATTCAAATTCAAGGGCAGATAACTCAAAAACAAGATCAGCGACCCCCAATTTTTTTCGCTAAAAATGTTTCTGTTATCATATGCTACGAACATACAAAGTTTAAAAAAAATTCATTGATCAGTTTTAATTTTTCCTATATGTCTATGTGAAAAATGTAGCGAACAACCGAAAACGTCTTTAAGATGGATCACGGTTTCCTCCAGAAAAATGGTCATTTTTTTAGACGTCAACGTACAATAAAGAAATTTTGCATGAACAACCTTTAACGCAGAAATGATATATTCAAATGATATTTCCATGGAAACCAGTCAAAAAGGGCCATCTAGCGGAGTGATATATTTTTCGTTGATTTTCAAGTTATTTCCTGTATTGCTCCAATAATTTTGTATTTAAAGTTATGCAATTCACATAACTGCAATGCTGAATCATTTACAAATCCGAAAAAGTCAGTAATGTTACATTTTGATGTCATTAAATATCAAAAGATGCCGAGCGAACTCTGTAGGGGTGGCAATTTACAATGCCAAAAAATGAGACATTTTGCTCTCAATCGTGTCAAGAATGAAAAAAAAATGGCTGATGAGAACCAGGCGATCGGCATTTACTCCAAACCGGTGTCAAGGTTAATTTTTCCATCTGTCAAACAAGAAATTTTGAACAGACATTTCGTTACGTTTTTCCACTAGAAGATATTATTTGTATTGGGTTTACAAGGCAAAAGCTTCTTGTCCCGTCGATTTTCTACTCGTCCTGACCATGAATTCACTCGTCAATATGAGCTGACGAGTGGACTTTTCGTGCCCTGGACAGACAGATGGTCGCTATTATATAAATATCACATTGCACATAGGGTGTTCACCCGAGACATGTAATGTCGACCGAGGCGTTAGCCGAGGTTGACAATACTTTGTCTCGGGTTAACAATTTACGTTCTATCATCCTATGTGGGATGTGATATTTATTTTATTATACCGAACAAAACAATAATTAAGAAAGACACTAAATGCAACAAACATTGTAACAAATATAACGAAAACTATAATAGAAATTGAAACGAAGCTTCTTTCTGACACCATAGTTACTTTTGCTGTCAAAATGTCTACTGCAAAACTGGATGTCAAACTACAATTATATTCTACTAAGTGCCTAAAGCGTTAGCCGAGGTTGACATTACTTTGTCTCGGGTGAACATCACGTTCTATCACCCTATGTGGGATGTGATATTTATTTTATTACACCAAACAAAACAATAATTAAGAAAGACAAGAATTATACGGTCTTTTCGTACTGGTTGAGTCAAAACACTAAGTCTTCTTCAGAGATTGAAACGAAGCATAGTTATTCTCGCTATCAAATTATCTTCTGCTAAATGGGATGTCAAATTATGAGTGGATTTTGATAATCGCCCACAAAAGCGTCTAAGATATAGAACAGATTGACTATTAAACACAGCTCCCGGTTACAATATCGCGTCAGCGCATGAGGGCAGTTTTGTCACAGGGTAACATTACAGATTGTCACCCTCTGATGCCACATAAGACTATATAGTAAATAAGTCATGTGAGGTATAATAAAATAATAAAAACTTTTGGCATATAATAACAAGAGGGCCAAGATGGCCCTATATCGCTCACATGACAATCACTGTTCACTCATTAAAACATTGTTTTGAACCGGTGACCTAGTTTTTGACCCCAGACGACCTATGTTCGAATTTGTCTTACATATCATTAAGACAAACAGTCTGACTAGGTTTGGTGAAGATACGATCAAAATTTGACATCTACAGTGTTAATAAGGTTTTCCTAAGATTTGACCTTGGTGACCCATATTTGAACATTTACAGTGTTAATAAGGTTTTCCTAAGATTTGACCTTGTGACCTGGTTTTTGACCCTAGGTGACCCATATTTGAACTTGTCCTTAATATCATTAAGACAAACAATCTGACAAGGTTTGGCCAAGATCCAATCAAAACATGACATTTAGAGCTTTTACAAGATTTTTACCTAAGATTTGACCTTGTGACCCAGTTTTTGAACCCGGCTGACCCATGTTCATCCTTGACCCACATATCATTGAGGCAAACATTTTGACAAGGTTTGGTGAAGATCCAATTAAAACTGTGACATCTACAGTGTTAACAAAGTTTTCCTAAGATTTGACCTGGTGACCTAGTTATTGACCCCAGATGACACATATTTATACTTGACCGTTATATCATTAAAACAAACGATTTGACAAAGTTTGGTGAAGATCCAATAATAACTGTGAAATCTACAGTGTTAACATGGTTTTTCATAAGATTTGACATAGCGACCTAGTTTTTGACCCAAGATGACCCATGTTTGAACTCGTCCAAGATATTATGAAGACAAACATTCTGACAAGGTTTCATGATCATCCAATCAAAACAGTGACTTCTAGAGTGTTCACAAGGTTTTCAAGCAATTTGCCCTAGTGACCTAATTTTACTACAGAAATTACCCATTTTCAAACTTGACCTACATATTATTAAAATAAACATTCTGACAAAGTTTCATGAACATAAATTCAAAACAGTGATTTCTAAAGTGTTCACAAGGTTTTCTCTTATTTGGCCCTGGTGACCTAGTTTTTGACCCCAAATGGCCCAATATCGAACTCGTACGAGATTTTGTTGATATTAACGTTCTGACCCAGTTTTGCTAAAATTGAGTAAAAAATGTGGCCCCTAGTGTGGTCACAACATTAAGTTTGACGACGCACGACGCCGGACGGAGAGTGATCCTAATAGCTCACTTTGTCACTTTGTGACATGTGAACTAAAAAGTAGGGGGATAGAACAGTCCTGCTTACTTTCATACATTACTGATTATTTATGCCAAGTATTTGTTAAGTCAATCTATAAATGTCTAATAAATATTCAGAACTGTACAAAATAATTTAGTAAAGGGAGATTATTTGAAACTGACCTGTGTTCATCTGCTCGGGGCATTATGGGTATTTGCAGGAACTACTTACAAAATGGAAGTTATAAACAATAACATAGCGTGACGTCACCGTATGGTACACATTGGCGCCAAGCGTTCTTCAACATTGCGTTTCATTGAATAATTAGTTTTATTGACAAAAGCACAAGAATAGAAATGGTATAACATATTCATTTTACATAAGGCCTGGTGCACAAATTATGGTGCATTGCCTTAAATTTGACTGTACAGACTCAGATTTCAATAAGTTGTGTAATAAGCTTTTAAAGGTTGACATTTTCTTTCAGTATATATACTCCTGCAGATGTGCAAACAATTTCAGGGTGATATCTTCATATATGAAAAAAATACGACACTTTTATGTTCGCAAAATGAGCCATTTTTGCCTGTAATGAATTAGCATCTAGTTTTTTCACTTTTTTAAAATCAATGCAGTTATTGGAGTTGGAAAGTAAAGTATTATGAGTCTTCTAATTCAATAAGAAAAATTACAGCCGGTTAATCTGATACCCTATATATTAAGATACACCCACAATAACTAAACACATTTTATTAATAACATACAACCGATATGGTTGTTTTGACATTTTTTATCCTTCCGCATAACTATATTTTAGCGTATGTATAACTATCTAAATGTGGATAGTAATCAGTTCTATGTATAGAGGTTAGACAAACGTAGTGACGTCACGCTATGTATAGAACGGAGAGTTACAGTAGAAAAACCTGATAGTGTTCACTTCCTGTTCAACCACTACAAAAAATAGTTCCTCTACCACACATGCTATTCAGAAGTGTCTCATTTGATAATTTACACAGGTTCACAGGCCACTTTAAACTCTACGGTCCACAACAATATAACCATTTATTTACAGGTATACATGTCTTCATAAACACCACTCCACTAGCAAAAATACTTTAACGAAAATGCTGCTTAGATGTCATTTTACAGAAAAAAACTTGGTTATGTATTATCGGTAATTGGAACTTTCAGATCTGCATAATGGCGGACTGTCACATAATAAAAACAATGGCAGCGGTCTTATTAATAGAAATAGAATCGGCCATAGCAAAACTTCTTTATATGTAATATGTATAGTATTGATAATCCTACAAAATGCTGCCCTAACTGGTTTTATTCTCCATAATTTCTTAAAGTTATGAAGAGCTGGATACAAACACATAAAAATTTCAATTAGCAGTGAATACCTTAGTGCATTCAGCGCTTTGAATTTTTATGTAATGAGTTATGCCATGTAACAGAAAAATGTATTCAAAAGTAATTCAAAAGGTAGGAAAGATGGCGTTACTGTTCTTGCATGTGGGACTTAATGTGACATCTTTGTAACTTGTTATTTATGTTGACCAAGTCTTTAAAATCCATCCATGCATGATAATAAGGTTTCAGACTTGACATGAAATATGGACGGACAAACAGATGGATGTTTATGATAATCACCAGGGTTCTTGCTAGAATCTGTGAAGATGGGGATACCTGTCCCCATGGTCATAAATTTATGGGGTCAATTTAAAAAATCAAGAGACATACCGGTAAAGATTTCTTAAATGTTTAACTGGATCATTTATTGGAACTGGTTCATTTATTGATTCGCTCTTCCAGAAGTCGGTGCGTGATCTGGGTCGATCTTGTAACTAGAGACACTTTACAAGATCTGGTGTGGTGCGAAGAGGCATTCGGAAGCATGGCGAACGCGAGACAAGACGTATCTATAATCATAGTAACTTAAACTTGTAGAACTAATGAATATCACAACCTAAAGACTTAGGTAATTATTGTAACCCACCCTTAGGCCCATAGTAAGCCTGAAATAATTCAGGATTTGACACTTACTCAAGATCAAGGGTATGAGACCAACAGAAATCCAGGCAAACAATTAATTTGTCAAGAAGGAAATCCCATTCTTGAATCACAACAGTCTTTTATATATGTCCGGTACAGGGCGAGAATCATGTGTCTATTTTTAGTCATTCCTTTAAATTAGAGTTGCTTTTTTCAGTTTACCCATGTAGCTCTGAGCTCTAATCAATACAAGAGGGCCATGATGGCTCTATATCACTCACCAGACAAACAAAAGGGTCACAATGGCCCTTTATCGCTCACCTGAGAACAAAGGCCAATAATTAATGACCAGGTAATATAGTTTCCATCTCGTAAAACTCATTTTTACTTAGATTTTGATATCAAAACCAACAATGAAGGTATAATACTGTTAAACAAGCTAAAACGTAGCAAATTTTCTAATCAAAGGGCCCATTACTCTTGAAGTTGTGGTCCGATTCCACCCATAACTGAACTTGTCCAAAACCATAAGGTCATACACATTCATTGTAAATATGATTAGGATCGGTGAATAAATGAAGGCGCTAGAGTGTAAACAAGCTAAAATATAGCAAATTTTCTAAGTCAAGGGCCCATAACTCTTGAAGATGTCGTCCGATTCCGCCCACAATCGATCTTGTCCAAGATCTTTTGGTTATACTCATTTACAGAAAATATTATTAGGATCGGTGAATAAATGAAGGCGCTACACACCAAATATCCAAGCGCTAGGCATTGTAGTTTCTGACAAGAAGTTTTTTAAATTTCTCTATATAAGTCTATGTAAATTCAAGTGACCCCTGGGGCGGGGCCAATTTTGACCCTAGGGCAATAATTTGAACAAACTTTGTAGAGGTCCACTAGACAATTATACACACCAAATATCTAAGCTCTATGCCTTGTGGTTTGGAGAAGATTGTAAAAGTTTTTCCTATTGGTTGCCATGGCAACCAGAGTTTTTAATGAAATTAAATTTTTTCAACAACTTTGGTAGAGCTTCATGCAAGGAACATCCATGTAAAGTTTGTTGAAATTGGCCAACTGGTTAAGAAGGAGATGTTGTTAAAAGCAATTGTTGACGCACGCACGCACACGGACGACAGACATCATGCGATCACAATAGCTCACCATGAGCACCTCGTGCCCTGGTGAGGTAAAAACCAGCCAACTATTTCAACAACAGTGCAGTTACTACGCGACATCGTATTCATCCTCATAGAATTTTGTAAATCAGCCGATTCGTCCCGGCAATTTTCCTAAGGCGACACTGTTCGCATCTAGGCAATTCTTTTATGCGACATTTTCGATTTTTAGGCGATAATGTCACAAATTCGCAGCCTAGGAAGAACCCTGAATCACTATATTTGCTGCAATGATGGCAGGGGGATAAAGTGTTAACTAAGAAATGTCTTTAAATATGCCCCTTAATTGCAACATGTCTTCTTATCAACTGTAAAAATATGAGAACACATAAACTATTTCATCCATCATACTATGAAACAAATTTACTCACAACAATTCAAGCTAAACAAGAAATGTCTTTAAAAAGACAGTCGCCAAGATTCTTTCATGTTATTTACACTGTCGATTTTTCATGAAATTCCTAAATAGCCATTACAGTACTGTGTGAACACAACTTATCGCTAGCAGTCTAATTAGGTCGCACCTTAAAATGTTAATGTTAGGTCAGCTAAATTATGTATTGAATCATATCAACAGTATATTAAATTCAATAAATGTAAAATGTTTGTCAAGAACGGTATATAACGTTATTTCGACTGCATAAGAATACATTTTCGTACATTTTTACTTTACAAATTTTACAATCCCAAGAAGTACACAGTCATTAAGTAGTTGCAGACTCACTATAAGCTGGCGTGGTCTTAATTATTCTACGCTTGTAGATTAAACCCAATGGAAGGGTTTTCTCCGAATCATCCAATAGAATGAGGAATTTCTACTGAATAATTAATACGTCATGCCAAGAAATATAGGTCAAAAGTGAGATTAGACACCTTTGCCTACCCTAGGAAACACTAACAAATTATTTAAGTCCACAAAAATTAAGATCAGTGAAAGAAATTTGTCCTCATTTCATCAACTATCTTCTAATCTTCCATTGTTTGTATGACATAATATGTGCTATATATGACAAGACTACATCCTCTACACTTCTCACAATAAACTAGACTACATCTTCTGCTTCTAACACCAAACTAGACCATGTCTTCTTCTTCTAACACTAAACTAGACTTTATCTTCTACTTTCACACTAAACTAGACTACACCTTCTACTACTCACACTAAACTAGATACCGTCTTCTACTTCTAACACCAAACTAGACTACATCTTCTACTACTCACACTAAACTAGATACTGTCTTCTACTTCTAACACCAAAACTAGACCCGTCGTCTACCACTCACACTAAACTAGACTACATCTTCTACTTCTCACACTAAACTAGACTACGTCTTCTACTACTCACACTAAACTAGACTACATCTTCTACTTCTCACACTAAACTAGACTACATCTTCTACTACTCACACTAAACTAGACTACATCTTCTACTTCTCACACTAAACTAGACTACATCTTCTACTTCTCACACTAAACTAGACCCTGTCTTCTACCACTCACACTAAACTAGACTCAGTCTCCTACTACTCACAATAAACTAGACTACATCTTCTACTTCTAACACCAAACTAGACTACATCTTCTACTACTCACACTAAACTTAGATACTGTCTTCTACTTCTAACACCAAACTAGACCCCATCGTCTACCACTCACACTAAACTAGACTAAGTCTTCTACTTCTCACACTAAACTAGACCCTGTCTTCTACTTCTCACACGAAACTAGACCCTGTCTTCTACCACTCACACTAAACTAGACTACATCTTCTACCACTCACACTAAACTAGACTACATCTTCTACGTCTCACACTAAACTAGACTTTATCTTCTACTTTCGACATGATGCCAGATTCTGTCATCTTCTTTTCACACTATCCTACAGGGCTCAACACTTTTTCAGGAGGTAGTCAGCAGGTCTACCAGCATAGAAAATAAGAGTCCTTGCAAATGATAGGTAGTCCTCACCTTAACATATAAAAGATGTGCTTGTCATTTTATTTCAATGCCTAGCGAGTGTACTTTATTGGAATAAATGTCAGATTTTCACAAATGTATTGAACAAAGTTATCATGTTACATCACGTCAGATCTAACAATAGTTTGTAAGCTTTATTATCTAATGCTATTACATAAATATATAAGTTCAGGTCTCCCAAATCCCAGATAGCCTAATGGGATACCCAGCTTGAAAACCTAAGTAGCAGGGTTCTCAATAAGTTTTTGGCCAACAGTAGTTTCTAGCAAAGTTTTATAAACTTTTGCGATTCCCAACCGGCCCAAACACATTTCAAAGTGGCTAAATTGGCCTGCAGCCTGTTGTTATTGAGAACCCTGAGTAGTCCTTCGAAAAAGAAAAATGGGTAACCAGGTTACGGATCATTGATAGTGTAGAGCCCTGTCCAAGATTTTAACTTATACTTTCCTCAATATACTAGATTCCACCCTTTAATTTTCAAACTATGCTGAATACCATCATCTACTTTCAAACTATGCTGAATACCATCATCTACTTTCACACTATGCTGTAAATTCACATTAATCGAGAATCCATCCCCTACTTTTGATAACATATTGAATAGCACCCTCTCCTTTCCACACTACACTAGGTTCTAGCCTCTACTTTCCACACTATACTAGGTTCTAGCCTCTACTTTCCACACTACACTAGGTTCTAGCCTCTACTTTCCACACTATACTAGGTTCTAGCCTCTACATTCACACTATACTAGGTTCTTGCCTCTACATTCACATTATGCTAGACTCTAAGCACCTACTTTTCATACTATGATGGACTCATCCTCTCATTTCCACACTATGTTGTTTCATCCCGTAACTATTCCACAATGCTTGAAGCCATTCATGATTTCCACCGGGTTTATGACTTTTAATTATCAGACAGTAATCTTTGATCACTAGGAATCATGGTGATTTGCTTTCATTTAAAGCAGATTCTCAAGCAGCAACATTGATATTTATTGTGAATGCTTAGAACTCCTAATTTCTGTTCTGTTAATTTTCAGAAAACGGGTTACATGGCAAGATAATTCAGGATGTGGCACGAGACCGACAGAAAGCCAGGCATCCAAATAATCTGTCAAGTAGAACATCTCATTTTTTAAGTAAATAGAAAAGCACGTGATTGTTAACAAACGATGTCAAATGAGGCATTGTCGCAGTTAAAACACATTTGTAAACTTGTAGTGGTGTAAAATATATGCCAGATACAGGGTGAGAATCATATATCTATTTTTAGTCATTTTACCAGAGCTATATATGTAGATATAAGTTGGCTCGGATTCGCTAGTGCAAGTGTTTCACGAATGCGGATTTAACATAAACAAAACATGAATTTAAATTGACTTTGATCAAATTAGAATTATGAGATATTTTCAGTTTTAATTTAACTTTAGAGTGATTGAATGCCTGATTTTGTACTTGCCCGTCAGACTACCGTTTACAAAAATCTACTCGCCCGATGGCAATTGGATGGCGAGTGGAATTTTCAAGCCCTGCTATAATAATAAACTCATCTCTTATTACCACTACGATAGATTCTATCATCCACTTTTCAAATTTGACCAGACTCCATCCTCTCTTTTCTCATTATGCTGGAATCCATCACCTAATTTTGCGACTAGATTTCATCATCTACTCTTCACACAACAACCAATTGCATTACTTACTTTTCACACAAATCCAGGTTCAGTCCTCTACCTTTTTGTATTTAGCCAGGCTTAGCCCTGCCTTTCACACTTATTCTGATTCAGTCCTGTACCTATCTGACTAATCCAGGTTTAGTCCTCTACGTTTCTCACTAATCATGGTTCAGTCCTCTACCTTTCTCACTAATCCAGGTTCTGTCCTTTACCTTTTTGCATTAAGCCAGGCTTAGCCCTGCCTTTCACACTTATTCTGATTCAGTCCTCTACCTATCTGACTAATCCAGGTTCAGTCCTCTATGCTTCTCACTAATCATGGTTCAGTCCTCTACCTTTCTAACTAATCCAGGTTCAGTCCTCTACCTTTCTCACTAATCATGGTTCAGTCTTCTACCTTTCTAACTAATCCATGTTCAGTCCTCTACCTTTCTCACTAATCCAAGTTCAGTCCTCTACCTTTTTTAATTAAGCCAGGCTAAGCCCTGCCATTCACACTTATTCAGATTCACTCAACTACTTTTCTCGCTACCCATGTTCAGTCCTCTTATCTTTCTTACCTTTCTCTCCTTTCTCACTAATCATGGTTCAGTCCTCTACGTTTCTCACTAATCATTGTTCAGTCCTCTACGTTTCTCACTAATCATGGTTCAGTCCTCTACCTTTCTCACTAATCCAGGTTCAGTCCTCTACCTTTCTCACTAATCCAGGTTCAGTCATCTTAACTTTCTTACCTTTCTCACTAATCATGGTTCAGTCATCTACCTTTCTCACTAATCCAGGTTCAGTCCTCTACCTTTCTCACTAACCCATGTTCAGTCCTCTTATCATTCTTACCTTTCTCTCCTTTCTCACTAATCATGGTTCAGTCCTCTATGTTTCTCACTAATCATTGTTCAGTCCTCTACGTTTCTCACTAATCATGGTTCAGTCCTCTACCTTTCTCACTAATCCAGGTTCAGTCCTCTACCTTTCTCACTAATCCAGGTTCAGTCATCTTAACTTTCTTACCTTTCTCACTAATCATGGTTCAGTCATCTACCTTTCTCACTAATTCAGGTTCAGTCCTCTTAACTTTTATTACCTTTCTCTCCTTTCTCACTAATCATGGTTCAGTCATCTACCTTTCTCACTAATCATGGTTCAGTCCTCTACGTTTCTCACTAATCCAGGTTCAGTCCTCTACCTTTCTCACTAATCCAGGTTCAGTCCTCTTAACTTTCTTACCTTTCTCTCCTTTCTCACTAATCATGGTTCAGTCCTCTACCTTTCTCACTAATCATGGTTCAGTCCTCTTACCTTCCTCACTAATTCAGGTTCAATCCTCTTACCTATCTCACTAATCAAGATTCAGTCATCTACCTTTCATTGTAAGTAATCAGGTATAAGCCTTACCATGTCTGAAGCCAACTCAAATACTTTGAAAGGAATGTTACCTTCCATATATGACATGTTACTTGATTCCATCTTCAGTATGAACTATGATATAATTGAATAATATATATCCTATTAGCTTGAAACTCAGTGCTTGAGTCCATGTTTTTACAGTCAAATGTGTGTCAGATGTACGAATTTCTTAATAAGCTCAAACAGTGGACAGTCTCGTTTTTAGTCTATACTAAGAAGGCTCAATTAAAACAACCTATTGATCAGTTTTAATTCACATTGGATTTTATCTGTTTTATACATAATTAATTATCAACAATAATTTCAGTATTCATTAGATCAATTGAACCAATATCACACAATTTACCATTTTATGACAAAAATCAATAGATTATAATACTGAGAAGAGCTTCATTGTATTTCAAACACATTTTCCAATCATACATGAATAAATCAATTGTACAATCACAGGGAGCATACAGTTATTGAGAGTTAGCTTTGAAGCTTCCCTTCATGTGAAGTCTCATAATTCATACTGGTAGATTCTACATGTGGTTTAACTTACATAATTTAATGCATTGGAAAATAAGTCATGAACTTACATTCATGTACTAATTAACATACTAATGAACTGCTCTGTCCTATCCATTACTAAACCCTCTGCATTTAAAACAAATGACTCAATGTTACTCCTTGCTGAAGAGTATGCATCTTTTCCTGAAGAATTTTAATTGGTAGATCAACATATTGACTGCATGATCCTAAGATTCTGTTAAAACTATCTGCATTATAAACAGACTCACTAAATATCTCAGTTAACCTAGAGTATGAACTTAAAATGTGTGTAACTTTATATAGATATATATTGCAGAGTTAGTTCATTGAATACCATGACTTAATAATGCATCAACAAGTAGGTATTGGGCATATGGCATATGGCTATACAAGGCAGTCATTATAAATGTACTAGATCTATGACCTACGTGCGTTTCTCATTCAGACAATTTCCATTCATTAAGAAAGAACTATGGAAAGATCAAATAAAACCAAGATTAGATTATGTTCCGTGCATGTCTACCAATATTTCTATACATTGATCACCAAAAACCACCCACGATTCGAGACAAATTCCTTATATAGCCAAAATAAGCAATTTATAATGATAAACATTCCCCGTCAGGCGCCCCGATATTTCCAATATGGCGGACAATATTCAGCATCCGTACCGAATCATATCTTGTTCTCGCTCTTCTTCCTCGCGCTGTCGTCGTAAAACATCCTCTATAATTTTCCTTTCCTCTTCTTTAAGATGGGAAAGGTCCGGCATAGGGGGTAAAGACGGTCGTCTGGTCGCAGACATGTTTCCAAAACCTAGAAATTTATTCGCCCCCGCCGAAAAGTGACCAAGATCTGTCAGCTAGCCTTCGTTTGACAGCTTCACTTTCAATCCATTATCTAAGAATTAGTTTAACACAGTCCGAAAGAATCCGTTTAAATTGATATCCCAGATAATGTAATCCATTCTTATTCTAGGTTTCTCTCATGATTTTGCGACGAATACACGAGAAATAATGCAGTATAGGGTTTTCAATATCCTTCACACAATGGGACTCATTCAATGTTCGATTGAAAAGGGTCGATACAAAACTTTTCCTAGCATGGGGAAATTGCTTCTGATGGTCGCGCGCATGTGACAGTTGGCGCGGTTTTACAGATTTTCAATGATAATGTTACATTAATGTCAATACATGTTTCATAATTTTATTATATAATATGTTTGCAAATAGTGGTAATTTCACCCCTATGTTATATTATATACATATGATGCCACAACGAGGTGGTGCACGTGATAATAATGCTCTAGATGTAGAATCTATATATGTATGTATGTATATTATATAGCTATACACAGTGCCTATGTTAGGACAGGGACATTAATTGCAATATATAGTGCTTATGTTAGGATACATATATACAGTGCCTTTATTAGGATACATAATGTATATGGTGCCTGTATTAAGATACATATATATGGTGCCTATGTTAAGATACATATATATAGTGCCTGTATTAAGATACATATATATAGTGCCTATGTTAAGATACATATATATGGTGCCTATGTTAAGATACATATATATGGTGCCTATGTTAAGATACATATATATAGTGCCTGTATTAAGATACATATATATAGTGCCTGTATTAAGATACATATATATGGTGCCTATGTTAAGATACATATATATGGTGCCTATGTTAAGATACATATATATGGTGCCTATGTTAAGATACATATATATAGTGCCTGTATCGAGATACATATATATAGTGCCTGTATTGAGATACATATATAAAGTGCCTATCTTAAGATACCGTAAATAAGATTAAATTTGACTGAGTTTCTAGCAAAATACTGGGCATTTAAAATAAAATGAAGTGTGTTTGTTTTCGTTACCAATTGTCATCGATTATAGATCTGTTAGATCTAGTTGACTATTAAAATAATACATATACGTGCGGGTAGAAATTGTAACATAATATAAATCTTAACGTACGTCCTTGTTCAAACAATGAATCATATGATTAGTATCGCATCATGCGCGTGCGCTGCTATAATGTTATAATTAATAAGTGAGCTTGACGGGAAATGTCAGAGACAACTGTGACCATCAATGGTCACGGGTTACAACTTGATCATTTATTTACACAGACAATGCATGTATATCTAGAGAATACCAGAGGTTTTAAATAATCATAAAATGTAACCAGGTGCATTACTCAATCATGGCACTTTATGTGTCTTAATTATATATACTCACTCGATTATATTCACTTAAATCTTGCGACTGGTGTATGATGTTTGCAGAGACATACTAATTATCTATGTCTTTGATGTTTGTCTATAGATTACCCATACATTATTTTAGACTTTGTCAGTTGTTAATTAATGAAAGTTTTCGAAGACGTTCACATTATAATGTACATTTTAATAATATAATAATTAAAATATAGTACTTACACTTAAATAACGTGAACCTACATGTATCCCATTACTGTTATAAATATGTAACATGAATACATGTTCGCGACAGTTTCTTGACAAACGATTGAATTAGGTTTATAGAGAATATATCCTAACATTGTAGAATGCAACTTTAGATAAACAAACTCAACGGCTTTACATAGTGAAGCACTGATTGAGATATCAACATGAACATAAGTATTATCGTTCTGTCTTTATTTCAGAGTGATTGGTGTCCTGGTAGTGTATGTAGTTTTTTTATCTTATCATACAATAAGTTCTTCCTATATAGATATAGTTAGTTCTAACAGAGTAAAACTTGGCGGATCAGAATAATCTGGGTAAGTACTGACTATGTGCTGTGTATATGCATTGAATATGTCTTGTATAAAGTATGAATGCATGTGAATATTGCGAATCAGTTATCATAGTACGTTGTAGGGATCGTGTATTCCATTGTAGTTTCCACAAATTGCCTCACGGACCAACGAAAACACAAAATTCTACCATTTATAAACATCCTTAAAACGGCTTTATACAGAAACCATTATTACATAATTTATTCTGGATTCAATCGTGTTTTATTGTGCACTATAAAACGGATTAAAGTTACTATTCTTAAAATATGCTTAAAGGTACTATGACGGCCGGGTTACACTGTGTACAGACTAATCAGTTTGGCATTCTAGCTTGGATTATTCGCACCAGATGACAAACGTACTCTCGGAAGTTAATTTTTAAACGACCCTCTCATTGGAAACTTATGTATGCCGAGAATATTAAATATTTATAACCATTTCTCCAATCGATTGGTTAATCATGATGACGTCACGTCGACCCGTCTCCGCAACCTGTCGGTGTGAATATTGGCTTATTGATCGGACTCTATCGTGACCACTCGGCTATTTCCGCGCTGTTTATTACGAATCGGTTTTTGGACTGCAGAAAGGAATTACAAGCCAATAACGGAACAGTTGTGTGGTAGGAATAACTAATGTTATCTACCTTATATGAGTCGTCTAATATGGAAGCTGGCGGCCAGGGTTTCATCATTTAAAGTGAGACAAACCATAAATAGCGTGTGCGTCTGAGCACGTGTTCTTAGTGGAGTACCGTGCTGTAGATGGCTCGATCTAGTTCATTTATTGTTTATTATTCAATGTACGGCCATATGGTAACATAATTTTTTGTTACATCTAGTCATAAAATATAACAAAATTGCTCTGGCAATCCTCGTGCAAGTTCAATATTCACTCTGCATGAATCATTGCTATTTAATCAACGTTCTTATTTCTTATACAACTACCTGATTACTGAGTTTATTATTCAAAATGATGCAAATATTCGTTTGATAAAATAGTGTCGTTTAGTAACAAACTTTGTAAAAACGTGTTTAGTAATCATGAAATGAGTTGTCAACCAGTTTTGTTGGTCTTAGGCAACACAGGGATGAAAATGAAAATAAGTTTGTTTAGAATCGAGTGCTCCTATCCGCACACGAAAATCCTAGAAAAAAATTACAATGTATAGTTATATAATTTGTCCGTCAGTCCATCCGTACATACCAGAGGTAGGTCGTGGGGTTAGGGTTAGTACAAATCGACATTATGGGGTTACTTATGTACAAACCACAGTTGTGGGGTTAAATTTTCTCTTATGAGTTAATGAAATACTCTTGTGGGGTTGAAAAATAGTAAAGGAATACAGAAGGGAACACGCATATAGCTCTCGTATGAACGTCCGGCCGTCCTTCCATCCCAATTTTTTGTTGAGAGCATAACTTGAAAACTATTAATAAAAAGTATTGGAGGTGGCAACTAGGAAAAGTACAGTGAACAAGAACTATCACTCTATACTCGTATAGTCACGTTTTGTAATTATCTCCCTTTATATGATTTCAGAATAAATTTTTGTCCAGAGCATTAGTCCAAAACTATACAAGTGATTGACTTGAAACTTAAAACATAAGTAGATGGCATCTAGGAGGGAGAAGTGCAGTGACCAAGAACAATAACTTTTGAATTATATCCCTTTTTTAATTTTCATATTTTTTTCCTTCTATTTTTTGTCCAGAGCATTACTCGTAAACCATACAAGTGATTGATTTGAAAATTAAAATATGAAGAGATGGCAACTAGGAAAAGTGCAGTGACCAAGAACTATAACTATGTAGTCCAGTTTTGTAATTATCTCCCTTTATTCAATTTAATTTTGTCCAGAGCTTAACTCCAAAGATACACATGGGATTGAGTTGAAACTTGATATGTAAATAGGTGGCAACTAGGAAAAATGCAATAACAAAGAACTATAACTCCATATAGTCCAGTTTTGTAATTATCTCCCTTTATTAAATTTCAAAATTACATTTTGAAGAACTTCAAACCCATACTAGTTAAACTGACTTGAAACTTAAAATATAAGCAGATGACATCTAGAAGTGCAGTGATCAAGACTGGTTTCTGTTTAGAAATATCTTCCTATACATGTATTAAATTTCCTCAATATATATTTTTTTCCTTTCTTTCTTGTTTTTGTCCAGAGAGTAACTGCAAAACTATAGACAGTATTGACTTGAAACTTCTAATGTTGATAGATGGTAACTATGAGTTTGGCATTGATCAAGAACCTTAAATCTATCTAGTCCTGTTACAGACAAACACATCCAGCGGGTATGGCCATGTCAACATGGCTCTTGTTTTTACTACTGCTTTGTAAAAAAAAATCCTTACCCAGTGCTAAAATTCTTTATTATTTTCAGCCCAGAATATAAAATGTTGCTGTAAATGTCAGCCAAACAAATATTATACAGTTATATTGACTGGTGAGCCATTAAATATGATGTGATATTCGACGGAAGAATGTCATATTGACTGAGGCGTAGATGAATATATAAGAAATAACGACTAATAATTCCAGTTGATGAATATTGACCTGGTTCTATTTTTAGATTGGGAAATTCCAAAATTTCCATGAAATATCAAGTTACACCATTTATGTTATACGATGGTTCAGGCTTTAAGCCAATCAAAATGTGTTTACTTATAGATCATATAGTAATAACCATTAATTGGTCATTCAGGAAAGTTTCCATTGTTTAAAACTTCGTAAAAAGACATAAATACCTGGCACATTAATACCTCATGCCTTCATTACATCCAAATCAGTACATTTATCTAATTCTATGTGCAGTTTAATTGTACCTGGTATGCAAATATATCCAAACTGGGGTCAAGTAGTACTGAAATAATGTAGTCAAATTGTTGTGTAATTCATACATTTTATTTTTCATGCATGTCAAAGAAATACATACAGCAAAGTTATTTGATGCCAGAAATACTACACAGGTCATAGTATTATACAGTCATACACACTTTAACATAGAATTCAGTATCATAATTATACTAGTATACTAAATCTATACATAGTAATATTTGTTAGAGTATACAGAAATATGAATAAACAAAGTATATAGAACTACATGTATATGTATACAAGTTAAAGATGTTTATAGTTATATGTAAACCATGTTCAAATTGTAAAATAAAACAAAAGCAAACGGAATCTACAGGTATAGAAAACAAAATACATAACAATAAACCAACAATAATATTATGTCATCAAAATATTGTACAGCTCATACAAATACAAATAGCATAATATCATTTACTCAAAAATATGTAACACCATAATTCATTAATTGTTGAATATAGGGAACCGTAATCATATTTGCATATAAACATCAAAAGTCAAACAATGTCTAGTCAAAGTAAGCACAAATAGTAAAACATTCACATCATTTGCTATCAGTATGGTGTTTTAGCTTGCATATAAAAGTTAACATATTTTACAACAAAATGTCTTCCAGTTATTTTAGTTCACATCATTATATTTTTCTTCACAAAAAACATCAACAAAACAGACAAGAGGGCCATAATGGCCCTATATCACTCATCAGAAAAAAGATCCTGAGGGAAAACATCATCAGCCTATGTAAAATCAAGTGACACGGGGTTGGGCCAATTTTTACCCCACCCCAGGGCCAAAAGGGTAAATATCTAAGCTTTAGGCTTTGCAACTTCTGACAGGACGTTTTTCAAAATTTTTCTATGTTCACATATATAAGATAGAGTAAACCCCCTGCTGGGGCCAATTTTGACCCCAGGGCCATAAGTTTGAATAAATTTGTTAGAGGTCCACTTGACAATGCTACATACCAAATATCTAAGCTCTAGGCCTTGTGGTTTCGGACAAGAAGATTTTTTAAATTCTCCTATATAAGCCTATATAAATCAAGTGACCCCTGGGGCATGGCCAATCTTTACCCCAAGCCATAATTTGAACAAACTTAGTACAGGTCCACCAGCCGATGCAACAAACTAAATATCTAAGCTCTAGGCCCTGTGGTTTGACAAGAAGATTTTTTAATTTTTTCCTATTGGTTGCCATTGCAACCGGATTTTTAAATGAGAGTTCATGCAAGGAACATCTCTGTAAAGTTTCGTTGAAATTGGCCAACTGCTTAAAAAGGAGATACTGTTTAAAGCAATTGTTGACGCACGCACGGACGACGGACAACACACGATCACAATAGCTCACCATGAGCATTTAGTGCTCTGGTGAGATAAAATCAATTAATCAAAACAAAAATAAGAATAGATAAAATATGTTTTCTGTAAGAATAACAAACATTTTCATTAAGATCTCCATCTTCAAAAGAATTAGAACCATTTACATCCAACAATGTATCTAACATAAAATAGACAATCTCCAGTCTGACCATGCATGTATGATTATACACATATACACTTGAACATGCTTTTAATCCATTTATTTATCTGAATCAAAAGTGAATCAAGGAGTCTAAAATGGTCCCATGAAGTGTTTATTACACAATACTATTATCAGCAACAATTACTTTTAAAACTTTTAATCTTTAAGATTACACCATAAATGGACACAAGTTCGTGTCAGTTAGAGTCAGTCTAAATAGAACTTCAAGGTGGACATAATCTTTGTCATTTCAGATACCACATACAGTGCAATATAACTATTACATTCATTAATAAAATAATATTGGTGTTTGATTAGTTTATACAATTGTTTAAAATACAACTATTTGTGGATATCATTAATTTGGACCCTTCGAAACAACAGCAGGAGTTTGCATCATTCGATCCACATGGTCCCATTCAATACACAACTTAACAATAAATAATACTATTGTAAGAAATAAAACAATGCACCAAAATCACTACTATTATATCTAAGGACAAACATACAAAAGTGAAAAAGGCTAAGTAAATAAGACAAAATGAACTAAGTTTTAGCTAAATTCTAGTTTAAGTTGAAACATATCCATTAAAAAACTACCATGGAAGTAAGTTACAGAATATAAGACTATCAGGTCCTTACAGAATGCTGTGCAAGGTAGATCTACAATATGCAGGTTAGAATAAAATGACAACATGTATCATAATGTGAAATATAGTGTACAAGTATACGTATATACAAAGACATGTTATTTAAAACATGTTTAGAAGTTATCAGTTCTTAATAATGTGAATGCATAGTGATTTTTTGAAATTTTAACGGAATTTTACAATTTTTAAAATGAAGCCAAAAAGGAATGGGAGAACAAAATTATCACACCTTTGCTAAAATCAATAAAAAGAGGGAAAAAAACTAATTCGCTGTATATAAATACTTTTGTTTTAACAGGTACAGAGAAATAATTGTGTTTTTTTTTCTAAATGCTAAATATTACATCATCTTGTCATTACAGATCAAAACAAAATGGACATTATCACAAAATCGTCCAAAGTCAATAGAATTTGTCTATAATTATAGTCACATGATCATCTCCATCAACTTGTTATCAAATAAGCCACCTTACACAGACTCAAGTCTAATTACTTCAGATTCTATATAAACAAGTAGAGTAAAATATTGCACATGACTTTGATATAAACTAACTAAAACTAAATGATCCATATTGTCCAATACATACTAATAAGTAACTATTTACATACATGTTCTACTGGTATACATATGTAGTACATACAATAACAACATACAATGTACAGGTCAGTCAATATAACAGGATACACAAACACCACAATATTGGTCCTTTTTATTCCCATTATTGTTTCAAACTATTTATAATACATGTCCTACATTTATCTAATAGATCAATATAATTTAAGTAATGAATGTCAAATGATAAATGAATTACTTTTCACACCTCACAAATCCTCTATAAACAAAATATCAAGTCAACACATACATTGGGAAACCAAACAAAGTACAGGTACATGTATATATATAATTTGTATATCAAAGCACATTTATGTACTGTGTACTGTTGGATTTCTTGCATCCTACTTAGGGACAGTGGGCAACAATTTTGTCATACACTATTATCACATACAAACATAAGTTAAAACAATCTCATCATACAATGTCTTGTTCAAGTTATCCTGTCTAACCTGTACATACATGTCTTGGTCTCAAGTTATAGTGTCTAGCCTATACAGGTATCTTGTTCAAGTCTCAAGTTATAGTGTCTAACCTATACACATACTATCTTGTTCAAGTCTCAAGTTATAGTGTCTAACCTATACAGGTATCTTGTTCAAGTCTCAAGTTATAGTGTCTAGCCTATACAGGTATCTTGTTCAGATCTCAAGTTATAGTGCCTAACCTATACAGGTATCTTGTTCAAGTCTCAAGTTATAGTGTCTAGCCTATACAGGTATTTTGTTCAAGTCTCAAGTTATAGTGTCTAACCTACACAGGTATCTTGTTCAGGTCTCAAGTTATAGTGTCTAGCCTATACAGGTATCTTGTTCAAGTCTCAAGTTATAGTGTCTAACCTATACAGGTATCTTGTTCAGGTCTCAAGTTATAGTGTCTAGCATATACAGGTATCTTGTTTAGGTCTCAAGTTATAGTGTCTAACCTAAACAGGTATCTTGTATACCTATACATCAATAGACTTAGTGCTCATACACTAAAGCTTTGGAAAATCAGTAATATGAGTGTTTACACTAAACCCACAAAATAATCCATAATGTGTAATAATGCTATATGAATATGAAACCGGTACACACATGAACACGTTTACATTTGATTGTACAAAATTTACTGGCATATATATATTTATTGTATACAAACTGTATACATGTATTGTATACAACCATCCCATGCAAGTATAGTCTATTCCCTCATTATTAGCACACTAACAATATAGAGTTGAAGCATAAATATATGTAAATTAAATAAACATGATTATACATTAAACGCTACATACAATAAATGAACTAAACAAGAGGGCCAAGATGACCCTATATCGCTCACATGACAATCACCCATTTAAACATTGTTTTGAACCTGTGACCTAGTTTTCTTGTCCAACATATACATAATAAGACAAACATTCTGGCAAAATTTTGTGAAGATCCAACCAAAACCATGAAAACTACAGCATAGACAAGATTTAACTAAGATTTGACCATGTGACCTAGTTTTTGACCCCAGATGACCCATGTTCGAATTTGTCTTACATATCACTAAGACAAACTTTCTGACAAGATTTGGTTAAGATACAATCAAAATTTGACATCTACAGTGTTAATAAGGTTTTTCCTAAGATTTGACCTTGTGACCTAATTTTTTACCCTAGGTGACCCATTTTTGAACTTGTCAATAATATCATTAAGATGAACAATCTGACAAGATCCAATATAAACCATGAAGTTTAGAGCTTTTACAAGGTTTTTACCTAAGATTCGACCTGGTGACCTAGTTTTTGAACCCCAGCTGACCCATGTTCAACCTTGACCCACATATCGTTTAGGCAAACATTCTGACAAGGTTTGGTGAAGATCCAATCAAAACTGACATCTACAGTGTTAACAAAGTTTTCCTAAGATTTTCTGGTGACCTAGTTATTGACCCCAGATGACCCATATTTGTACTCGACTGTCATATCATTAAAAAACAACTTGACACAGTTTGGTGAAGATCCAATTATAACTGTGAAATCTACAGTGTTAACATGGCTTTTCATTGACCTAGCAACCTAGTTTTTGACCCCATATCTCCCATGTTCGAACTCATCCAAGATATTATAAAGACAAACATTCTGACGAGGCTTCATGATGATCCAATAAAAACAGTGACTTCTAGAGTGTTCACAAGGTTTTTCAGCAATTTGCCCTGGTGACCTAGCTTTTGACCGGAAATGACCTTTTATCAAACTTGACCTAAATATCATTGAAATAAACATACTGACAGAGTTTCATGAAGATCCAATCAAAACAATGATTTCTACAGTGTTCACAAGGTTTTCCCTTATTTCGCACTGGTGACCCAAATGGCCCAAAATTGATTTTGTCTGAGATTTTTTTTATATTAACATTCTGACCCAGTTTTGCGAAAATTGAGCTAAAAATGTGACCCCTAGTGTGTTCACAAGGTCAAGTTTGACGACGCACAGACGCACAACGAAGATTGATCACAAAAGCTAAACCTGTCACTTTGTGACATGCGAGCTAAAAATGGAAATACTAAATACATTTCATTAACAAGATTTATATCAAAGCAAAGAAACATATGTCCCATGTATTGTCTATAAGCAATCAATAACATTCTATATGTAAGATAATGTTAACTAAATCTATTACACAGCCTTGGCCACAAAGAGGGAACAAGTTATGAAATTATTCATGAAGACAATTTTACATTACTGGTATTTTAAGCTAAATAAGAAATAGCAGCTAGTATCATTTTATTATGTTTTTGCTTATTTGGATGTCACCTGAAAAACTGAAACAGCCTTAAAAAAATAAGTTTATTCAATAAAAATAATTTTGAACATCACTGTGCCATTATCTTATTTCTTTCTAAAACATAATTATTCAATTAGTACCAAAATGAGTACTTTGTTATTACAAAAATACAATATTCACAATTTGAACTCTCAACTATAGAAACAATAAATGCATATACAAGAAATACATGCTATATACAAACAGATATCTACAATCTTGTTTGTTTTTTATATTTCTTTTCTTCTCAAAAACAACAGACCCAGTCTGTATCAAGACTGGTGACACTGCTAGTCATACCCTCCTCCCCACACACCACTCTACATTACAAGAACCCTATAAAAACAACTACTACTAAATATTTATTTAAGACATGGCAAGTACAGGTGGGTCAAGCAGCAAGCAATTTTGGTTTTGTTATTAAGTACATCATGTCAAATTATTTTCATTTAATGAGACTTTGAACATTAAATGCAACAATACTATCTTATTATTTTACAAAATATACTATGTACAAACTGCATTAAAATGCTATATATATGATATACCTACTATCCCTGATCATTTTATTGCACACAGTTAGCTACAATAAATGCATAACATTTAAAGGGTTGATACAAAAGTAATGTATCTGTTTCAGTCCAGATTTACAGTCATAAAACTATGGTACCAACCCTCGATTTCTACACTACGTCTATAAATAGAACTATATCATCTTGAATCATAATATTGACAGATAGCGGGTAACAAACTTATCAATTAATATCAAATTACAGAGTAAGCACATTTATTTTAATAAATGAAACATATTGTTCACATCATAAGATGGTTTCTGACACCTTGATATAACTCTCAAATATCAGAGAATGGTCTTGTGTATTTTGGATATATCAAAAACTGCAAGTTTCAGGAACTACATGTACAATACTGCCAACTAATTCAGTGTGTGCAAATCTTAAAGTGATTCAAAGGAAATGAGAATGAATTCAACTCATTAGAATTGATTGGTGTAAAGTTGTACATGCTCAAAAGTTGTACTGCATGCAAATCAGGTTTATAAATGGAATTGGCAGAAGTTTTGGAGATAAAAAAAGCTAACTCCCCATCGACCATGTCCCCTCTACCTTATAGTAATTCTGCCAACTCCTAACAAACCTGATTAAATCAGACAAGCTTTTTACTATAAAGGACATAAGCAAAGAGAAGAAGATTCTATAAATAGACCAATAAAGTATGCAGTTAAAATGAACAACATAATCAAATACCAATAATTACATTCCTGTTTAGGAAGATTAATCTCGCTAGTCTAAGAATAGAATCCATTTATCTGTACACACATTAAAGCCAAGTTTACTTAAGATATGGACCGTGTTACACATACAATGTACATCATTGTAACAATGAACAATAAATAGTGTGTCTATTTAAGGAAAACTTGTTTTATCTAACAAAACAGATTATTCTAAAACACCAACAATCAGCTTGATTAGGAGGAAAGTTTTAATGTACAGAATTATGTTTACAGTTATGTATGATATACTGCAATTCTATCATAATTGTTTATTTTATAATTCAACAACTTGAAACTTTAAAGCATTCATCAAAACTTCAGGTTGGCTAAATGTATTAATTTTATTTGTTGTATTTTTCAATGTCTGTTAATCAAACATGTAAAGAAACATTCAGTATATTTTATCCATACAAATAGAACAGCATGCATATAGATCAATCAGTATAATGATATACTTCCATACTGTAATGTAAGGATTTATTGATCTTTCCTTATTTTAATCCACATTACCTGCATTCTTCCCTTCATAATAAACTACATAAATAGAATGCATTTATCATGAGATTTTACAATGAACAGTAAAAAATCACATTTTATGACCATTTATATTTATGTAAGATTCAAAGAAACAGTTCACACAGACAATTGTCATGTGTATAGAATACCATCCTACATTATAGATACACTACACAACATGTACTGACAGGTATTCTACATTATAGATACACTACACTACATGTACTGACAGTTTATATTAATCTACAACACAAGAAAACATGATCACAGTACTGACTGACAATTTAATCACCATGTGTTGTTCCCTGTAGAGATCAGATATAGAGGATACTAAATGAGTGTGGATTCCGTATTGAATTTATTGAACAAATTGTATAAAACAGTATTAAGAGAGCCTTTGGCGAGCTTCATACTGTTTTATTCAACGAGTTCAATGAATTTAAGACGGAATCTACACAAATTAAATATTCTTTTTATCACATACCTTGAAAATACGGCGAAAACCAACATACCTGTTTGACATTGCTACTAATAACAAAAGAGTGACACATGCGTAATAAGGCTTTTCACAAAAATAGTTACATTATGAAAGATCATAAATAATAAATGTGTGAACATATCTAACGATGTAAACAGTATCTTTGCTTACTCAAATTGTTAAAATCAATTCAACATTACTCCTGTGAAGTTATAATTTCCAATAAATTTCTATGCGTCATCAAATTCATGATGTCACTTCGTGACGTCATTTACATATTATATGCACGGCCGTGCCATATCATTTTTATGGCATGGCAAAAACGGCATGGGTATGTGATAAAAACTATTAAGCTTAATTTTCTCATACAAATTTTGTAAAATTGTATGGAATCTATAAATTGTTACCTAGACGATATTTTTGTACACAGTTGTGCCTGTCACATGAGAAGTTGTTTTGAGAAATATTACGTCAAAAACCCAAAAGTGTCAAACTTCACATGTGATGCACACATAGAGTTTGACACGTTTGGATTAACAACTTACAGCACATGTCAGCTTATTCTACCAGCCACATATAATGAATCAAGTTAATATAAAAAATCTAACCATCTTTGTTATTCAACCAAAATGCAGGCTCACATTAAAGTATTATTACTATCATTGCTATATTATGTTATAGTTTGTCTTAACATTTTATAGTGAAATAAATCTATCTAATCTATATATAGTTCTGTTGTGTTTTTACCAGCTTAAGAATGTGAACTAGCTGGGTAATGAAAACAAAATATTTCACTGGGAAAACACAACATAATGTTGAAAAAGTTTTCTTAACCCTTTACCTCATAGCCCCCAAGTCTAATCTGGTACACCATCTGCATAGAGGTTATTGAGAAAATGCTACTGTTTTGACAACTGTCTAGTTAGAGCAAAGAAGTCATACTTGAATGTTTCACCTTGAAGGAACCTTTTCACATGGCTGATCAAATTTTTATCATTTAACATTTATGTCACATAATTTATGTATAATTTTATCATCATAAGATTTTATTAATCATTCTATTCATAAAATACAACATATACACATATCTTCATAATAATTGAGGAAGTTTGTGTGACCACTGTTCTTGCCTGTGACAGATCTTTTCACCACTATACATTAATCTTACTGCTATGAAAATTTGGGTGGTAGATAGTCCACTCTCCAAAATACATGCTCCATCCTCACATTCCTTTTTGTACACATAGTTTGTACACATGTGCATATTTCAGTGTATTGTATAAGAACATTAACTCGACAATTGTAGAGATTTATAAGACATCTCAGACAATGGTTAACAAATATATACATATATCAAGACATCGAGCTAACACTAACAGGAAGACAGAAGGTGGATGTCAACAACAATGTCAGATAAAACATCTTCTTACCTTTATCAGACCATTAAAACAGAACAGTTATAGTGTAATATCCAAAATATAGAAATAATTGCATGTAGTCATACAACAGACCTGCCTGTTTTAATTCTTCTTCATCTTTTTTACAAGTTTCAAATCAACATTATTTACAAGGAGAATAAAACTGTAAAAATATAGATATCTATAACTATTTTAGATAAATACTGATAATCCTGAATCCAATCATTTGTATATTATCATGTGCTAACTTATATCTATGCCACCTGACAAAATATTTATCTTTAGGATATAATTCCATCAATCCATGAAAAATGTTCTAGTGTTAATAATTGTTTTCATAAAAAAAAATCACATAAGCAGATTCATGAATATTTTTTGAAGCTATCAACAATGACTTGTTTCTTATCCTGATGTAATATACATCAAGGGAACAAAATCTCAGGTGACTTTGGCAACAGTATGGCATGTTTATTATACATGTATTTAAATTTCTGCTAGTCAATCAGGAAGTGGTTTGACAAAACTAATAGGAAATAAGCCTTTCCTGTGTGGTTCTTTTTCTATTTCACCCTCCTGAAATAAACAATGACACAGTGAAGTTAGAATCATGGCACATGACTATATCAAGGTTGTACTAACAAACTCTAGTTAATTAAAATATGTTTTTTCTTTGGTAATTCAGGCACAAAGACTTACATACCCCTCCTTATAAATGCACTTAAGACCCTGTACCCATAATATCCAAAATCATAATCTCATAATGGAGAAGATATATTTTGGGAACCTTTATAACTTTTACATTTTTCTATGATAATAGAAAATGCTACACAGTGTCAAGTGAGATTCAGAAGCTTTTACTATCATTAAATCATTCCTTCATATTTGTATTTTGGTTTATGATATTACATTTCAATGATAATCTTAGTAAAATGTGCAAAATACAGTATCAATCCAATTTAATGAAGAAAAATATTGGTCATCATAAAATATCAGCAGAAATGAATATTATTTTATTTTTCAACAAGGGCAAAAACTCTGTCATCTTTTTCAAAGTGTGTCGTAAGATGAATTAAAGTATAAGGTAAGAACCAAAGAAGTGACAATAATTTGGCAATACAATTAAAATTTTGAGAAGCATGTTTTGAAGATACAGTGAAACCTGTGAATCTGAGAAAGACAAAGTGTGGCCTTTATAAACAGGTGACCCTTATTTACACATATTTTTGTTCTAAACAATCAATAAATGTTTTAAAAAGAATGACCCTCATTCAGAGGCTTGCTTGGTTGAAGTTTACATAAGTTTAGATGAATGTCTAAGTATACAAAAATGTTTTCTGAAAGTGAATTCACAAATTGTACACTCACACATACATATTTTCAGACAGTATTGATTCAAGGAAGACAACTTACCCACCACTCTTCCTCCTCTTCTCTTAACAGTACAATTACCTCCCCTTCTCTAAAAGTTAATTCATCCTCATTGTCAGCATCACAATCAAATAAGGCTTCACATCGTCTAAAACCTATTTTCTTAGGCTACAGATAAATAGAACAAACAAGAACCAGTAAGTATGTCAGACTACATGTCTAATCAATGTCATGCAGCAAATTGACCAATACAATGTAATATAACAATCCATGAAACAGAAGAAATACATCATTATATTTTGCACTGTGTACAACTTTGTTACATAACAAATGACAAGTTGATCCAAGTATCTGGTTCATTAGGAAACATTGTATCATAGTAAAGGAGATGAGAAAACCAACACTTCATTTTCTAAATACAGAAATACTATGTTCAGCTGTATGGATATAAAACAAGAAATTTAATGTTGAAAAGTTACAATGAATATATTATATACACACTATTCATAATAGTATTGACAATAAGTTACCAAGGTAAACTTTAATTACCAATTCAACATACATTAACATGCTGATTACTATCCTTAAACTTCTACTTTAATCAATGAATGAGAAGAATGAAACCAGTCAATAATAAAGACACAGTCATACTGAAAGGAGACAAAAAGTATGTTAAGTTTACCTTTCTAGGGGCTGGAACAGGGGGCGGAGTCTCGGGTACGTCTGTCTTATTACCAGATATATCTGTAAACATTACAAAAATACATATAATTTATTTTTTATGGTTTTATTAAAGCAAGCATGAAGATCTGATTGTATTTATTTATTTCATCAGATTGAACACTATTTTCACTATTGAAGATCTGATTGCATGTATAATGTTTAATATAGCATACAATAAAGACAAGAGGGTCAAAAGGCCAGCTTGGAATCTATTTAAATGTGGATACTACATGTATATATGATTAATGTTGAATGTCAATGCTTTTTGGGGGACTGATTTGGGGCTGAACTTCGGCCCCATTCCCTGTCTGAAAAGTATATATATCCCCCCTAAATTCATTAAACATTTCCCTGCAGGATAAGTTTATTTTTTTCTTGAACACATTTTAGGTAAAACAGATCATCTAATCAACCTGTATCATACTGGATAGCTCTCCATTTCTAACCATCTAGGTTTAAACCTATTGACAACTAAATGTTGGGAGAATATTTAATGCATATATTGTCATGCTATATATTGTCCTCCCCCCCCCTCCCCCTGAAGATGCAATTTCCCCCTTTTCTAAGGGCCCCATCACCTATCCCGTAAAGATTAAAAAATCACTGAATCTGTAAAATGTATGGTAAATGTTGAATGTGTAAAACGCAAAAAAATGATCCAGTTAAAGACGTTATCGGTAGTTCGCTACATTTTTCACATAGACATATAGGCAAAATGAAAACTGAACAATAGAATTTTTTAAAACTTTGCATGATCATAGCATATGATAACAAAAACACTTTAAACGAAACTAGAAATGTGTCCGTAGAACACGGATGCCCCCGACATTTCACGCTGGACACAGAAATGAGTGTTGTGTGGCAGTATGTGAATACAACATAGAGCAATTTTAGCGCATGACACGTCGTCTTAATATGATGAACATTTGTGCCAATTTATTTCAAAATCCAGTCATGCATGACAACACACACACCAACATACACTTTCACTATATCCATAATAATATGCACAAACTTTGAATGTCCACTGTGACCTTTGAGCAAGTGACACAGTTGATGCGCATGACACATCGTGTTGTTATGCTGAACATTTGTGCCAAATTATTTCAAAATCCAATCATGCATGACAAGGTTATGAGCTGGACATGGAAATCCGTAACACACAAACAAACACACACGCCAACGGACAGGGTAAACACTATATGCCATCCGCCATTTTAGGTCATTTCAAGGGCAGATAATTCATAATAAAGGAAAGCAAGGCCTTATCTATTTTCATTTTTATGTAGCCAACTTCTTTTCATATCATCATGAAATATTTCATGAATTATCAAAGAGTGTTTTTTCTTTCTTTACCTAAACTACTGCCAATTTTCTTTAAAAATGGCCTAATTTTGAAGAATTTTCTCTTAACTTCAACTGTGAAAAGGTAATATAAATGTTTAATGGAATTACATGAAATTTTGTTTTTTTTACCAAGAATAAAATGAAAAACATTAACCAAAAGTAAAACCATGGTATTTGAGATTTACATATGAGTTATCTGCCCCTGAAATATACTAAAATAAACAAAAATTAAAATTCAAGGGCAGATAACTCAACAAGAGGGCCAAGATGGCCCTATATCATTCACATGACAATCACTCTTCACTCATTAAAACATTGTTTTGAACCAGTGACATGGTTTTTGAACCCAGATGAGCCGTGTTAGAACTTGTCCTACATATAAATAAGACTAACATTCTGACAAAATTTTGTGAAGATCCAACCAAAACCATGAAAACTACAGCATAGACAAGGTTTTCCTAAGATTTGACCTCGTGACCTAGTTTTTGACCCTAGATGACCTATGTTCGAATCTGTCTTACATATCATTAAGACAAACATTCTGACAAGGTTTGGTGAAGATACAATCAAAATTTGACATCTACAATGTCAATAAGGTTTTCCTAAGATTTGACCTCATGACCTAGTTTTTTACCCTAGGTGACCCATATTTGATCTTGTCCTTAATATTATTAAGACGAACAATCTGACAAGGTTTGGCTAACATCCAAATAAAACCATGAAATTTAGAGCTTTTACAAGATTTTTAGCTAAGATTTGACCTGGTGACCCAGTTTTTGACGCCAGCAGACCCATATTCAACCTTGACCAACATATCATTGAGGCAACAATCTGATAAGGTTTGGTAAAGATCCAATCAAAACTGTGACATCTACAGTGTTAACAAAGCTTTCCTAAGATTTGACCTGGTGACCTAGTTATTGACCCTAGATGACCCATATTTGTACTTGATCGTTATATCATTAAAACAAACAATTTGACAGAGTTTGGTGAAGATCCAACTGTGAAATCTAAAGGTGTTTCATAAGATTTGACCTAGTTTTTCACCCAAGATGACCCAAGTTCGATCTCGTCCAAGATATTATAAAGACAAATATTCTGACAAGGTTTCATGATGATCCAATTAAACAGTGACTTCTAGAGTGTTCACAAGGTTTTCCAGCAATTTGCCTTAGTGACCTAGTTTTTGACTGGTAATGACCCATTATCAAACTTGACCTACATATTATTGAAATAAACATTCTGACAAAGTTTCATGAAGATCCATTCAAAACAATGATTTCTAAAGTGTTCACAAGGTTTTCCCTTATTTGGCCCTGGTGACCTAGTTTTTGACCCAAATATCAAACTTGTCCGAGATTTTGTCGATATTAACATTCTGACATAGTTTTGCAAAAATTGAGCTAGAAATGTGGAAAAGGTACCTCGGACGCTCAATTAAGACTGATCAGAAAAGCTCACCCTGTCACTTTGTGACATATGTGAGCTGAAAACGAGATCAGTGACCCCCAATTTTTTTTCACTTAAAATGTTTCTGTTATCATTTGCTACAATCATGCAAAGTTTAAAAAAATTCTATAGTTCAGTTTTCATTTTGCCTATATGTCTTTGTGAAAAATGTAGCAAACTACTGAAAACATCTTTAATGATTTGCATGTATGGAAAATAAAAGGACTTTTTTGAACACACTGAATGTTTATCTAATAATTCCATGTACAATGTCATGTTCCATGTGGGTGCAGAAACTAAAATTACATGTAGCAATCACAAATATCACAAGTTTCAGTCCCTAATGACCTTGACCTTTATGCCAAGTACCAATAACAATTGAAGTATAATAGCAGGTGTGATAATACATGTACAAGTGAAAAAGTAATTCGACAAAATTCTTCTGATAAGAAATCCAACAAGATTAAGCATATAACAAATTTATATTGCTGTTACCTGCACTGCCAGATAAGGCTCGAGGTCTTGGTGGAACAGCAGGCTTGTCTTCACTGAATTATATGAACACAACATACAGTATATACTTATAAATCTATGTTAAGACTGTTCGCTTGGACAAATAACCATTTTGCCTGCAGCATAGACACTTTTTGAATAGCTCTGCAGGGAGTACCGTCGTATAAACACATAAATCAATGTTATAAACACACAGTATATATACTGAGAAAAATTGTAATGAACAAATCAAGTTGATCATCAAAAATAAATGCAGTTCTTGATTTGTGTACAGTCTATGACTTGAGCTTAATTCAGCAAGTGTTAAATAAACCTAAGTTAATTGTTTTTACTTGTTGGATAGATGATGATTGAAATCTTAAGCTATAAAGCAGATACATCAGGCAACCTCATTACTCCTTAAAGTATTCATATGAAACTTAAGAATAAACAAGTAAAAGAATATACATACATAGAATCTAAAGCTGACTGGGATCCACCATGCCGTACTGAAATATACAATGTTTGTTAGGTACAACTTTTAACATAATACATGTACATGATCTTGTAATAAAACTAACAAAGTTATTTCACATCTACAGTACAATCTCTGTAGAGCGAAACCCTGTGGGAGCTTCAAATTGGCCGTTGTTTACAGGTTGTTGCTCTACAGAGGTTAGATTTAGAGTAAATATCAACTTAGGGAAATTTTGAAGGTGTTGTTTTAGAGAGGTTGTTGCTCTACAGAGGGCCGCTCTGGAGAGGTTTTACTGTACATACAAAGCAACTGTATTGTTTTATTATACACCATGTAAAATATGAAACCAATCTATGAAATATTTCTTGAGTTATCGCTCGGAAACCAAAATTTGAATGGACTGACGGACAGGGTAACATCTTAATATGCCCTTCTGCCATTTTGATTGGCGGGGGCAAAAAAAGCTAATTCTTAATATTGTAAAATTACATTACAGTGGTGTCAATGGAGCCAAACAAAAAATGTTGAAAATCATTTGGAGTCGACCATTTTTGCCATCACCACATTGTTACCATAAAAAAATTATTTAACTCAGTTTGTATTAAAGAAAATCCTTCAGAGCTGATTAAATTGACCATAACTTTGCCATTTCTTGAGATATTTTCATCAAATAACTTTTTATTTGCTAAGAAATTTTTTTTCAGAACACATAACCTTGAATTCCGGATATATATATCCGGAATATTGTATACCCTGATCACATGAACTTATACAAGCAAAAAATTACAATGACTAGACGTAGTTGTTGGACTAACTTACTACTAACTTAGAGCTGTTTGAAGTGTACACTGTACATGGTCTGACACCTTGACAACTAACATGATCAGAATACTTAGAAGTATACAATGTCAATATGTTTTGACTAACTTAAGCTGTTCAGAAGTTCCTGTTACTAGAGGTTGTGGGTTAGAAAGCTTGGATGTGGAACAAGTTTCCATATGATACTTTGAATTAGATTCAAGTAATAAATCATGCATTTATTATGGAAACATGTATCTGATTATCATGTGCACCAATAACAAACTTACCATCGCCATAAGGAATGCTAACAGTATATCTGGCTGAATCAAGAGGCTGCGGTCTAGGCGGTGGTTCAGATGGAGTTCTACGATGTAATATATATGGTATCTCAGAATCTTGAGTACTTTTGGACAGTTGACTTGCAGAGAAGGGATCTCCAGGAGGCAGTAATGGAGGTGGTTTTTTGATACCTCGTGGGGGAACAGGTGGTTCTGGAGACTGCTGACTCGTGAAATTTGTTAAGGGTGAAGAATTTGGCAGTGAGTGACTAGAATTGCTCAAACCAGGAACTGAAGTAAATATATGAAATATAAAAATACATGGTCGATCATAATTAAGTAAAACTGAAAGCTTCAAAGGTATCTTCTCATTGTTGATAATACTAAACTAGCCTACTTTGATTCATTTCTTGTTGAAATTTTTTATAACTGACAACAAATAGTAACCATAGTGATTTGTTAATTACATTCTATCAGACTGACAACCATAAACCTTTATATTGAATTTATATAAATACGGAATACGACAAACACATATTTTATAAAAAACAACAACATGAATATATTATAATATAGTCACATTGATTGTGGACAATACTGTCAATCTATTCATACAGAAGGTGAAATAATATAATAAACATTATCAACAGAAAGTACCCACACTTTTACCACAGAACTTGATATATAGCATGTAAATAATATAATTTTATGTTTGATGAATCTTCCACAATTAATTCTATTCTACACGCAATTTTATACAATAAATGGATACCTACATTATATAATCTACTGATCAGACATATATTTATTATAAATGATTTCAGGTCTATGAATTAGGTCTACCCTAGTATTATAACTTTTATCCCTCAGAGTATTTGGATTGAATGGAGGAACACAATAAATGAAGTAAAATGGTACAGAAGAGTTTGTAATGGTGACAGCAGGTATCTTTAGGTCTGATTGTACATGTACCAACATTCTTATGGTTACATTAGACAACAAATACTGATAAAACATTTTAGAGTCCACAGCATGCTTCCTTATAATGTCTGTTTTATTGTATAAGTATGTAACACAGTCATGGATTAGACACTTCAACATCACATTAGTTGAACACTTATTTTATCTCACATTCTGAACTGTGGACTTAAAATACACCATAAGTATACAAAAGTGAACACCTTTCTTAGAATTCTGCTGTTTGATTGGTTATGTCACGGTTTTGTTCACATAAACAATGTTACCATCTGTGACTGGCCTCCTAATACAGTTATATAACTAGAAGTACACTGAGTACTTGGAGTCAGGTATTTTATGGTAACCAATGAGGAGAATATAGGTTATTTGAATACCTATCAATGACTGATGTGGACATATAGGATGCTTACAGTCAGCTAGCACGAAATCACACAGAACATTGTGGTTAATTCTTTTTTAAATATTACAAACAAGAGTGCCAGGTCACAAAATACGCCTGTCAGAATTGATTTTTCAAAGCATCAAGGGCCATAACTCAGAAGTGCCTCAGCCGATTGGGCTGGTTATCGAACCATGGCCATAAACATTTCCATGACGTTTGGTGAGGATCCGAATAAAACTGATTGAATTAGAGAGTGGACACCCCCATGGGTGTTCCCATAATACAACCTGATATTTCAAACGGGCATATAAAAATGAAAGAATGAAAAAAGGCCTAACTGTAACATTTCAAACCCATAAGATTTATGACACCACTTCTGTAACTTTCCAAATAACCTGGATGTTGTTTCATAAAAAAAGATGAATTCATAAATCACAGTGGTATCATAAACCAATCTCACAACATTATGTAAGCAAACACCCTAACTGAGTCTACATTACTTGATTCACTTCTTTAACTGATCATAAAGTAAACAGTCATAATTAAAAATGAACGTATTATTTGACACATTTTCATAAACTTTATACTTTACTAAACTCCTGGTGTTCCAGTTGACATGTGTCTGATATATATTAAATTAATGGAACAGATAAAATGTACAAATACCAGAATAACTTCAATACAGGCATTGATGTTAAATTTTCACTGTGTTGTATTTATGAGACTTAGTTGTTAAGGAAGGTGAATTTTAGAAGAATTCAAAATTATTCAAAATGTACACCAAGTGATAAAGGTTCTACTAATAATATCAGCAACATATTAACAAGAATAATAGAGAAATGTTTGGTTTCCTTTCGTTAATCAATGATGTATAAACTTGTAAACTGACATATGGTGATTTAGAACAGAACTATGTTTGGAAAATGGTTTACATTTTCATTTTACAACATGAAGGGAAACATCAATAATACCATCATAGAACAATTAATGTGGCAAGGTAGATAACTTCAAATGGATATACACTTGGGAGGACAGGAATAAAACTAAACCAGCATTTAGGATTATCACACAGTAAACAACTTTATACAAACTAATATTAAACTAAATAGTGAATATGATGGTTAGTAAAATCAGGAACAGAAAATAGTTAGTACATAAGTACGCACTTCAAATTAAAAATTATCTTAAATAATACAAGATAAATAAAAAATTCCCCCCAAGTGATAAAACATGAAACATTACAACAAGTGTGAAGGTAACAAAACAATGACAAGCTTACCATTCAAATAATCCCCATATTCTGTGTGTGAGAAAGAGAGAAATAAGGAAGAAATAACAACAGTCCATCATTTCAACAAGAAAGAAGAAAAGTATACATAACATAGTCAACTAGATGAAGTGAGAAATCTGCACAATGCAGTCAGTATACAACCATGTGACCTGTACATGTATAATGTTGTAAAAAAATGTCACAACTAAAATAATCATAGAAATCTTTAATTGTCACCTTTCTGTGTTTACAGTAACTGTCAACACAATCTGTATTAAATGCATGTTTTTCTGACATTGTAAATAAACGACATTAATATAATGTTAATAAGTGAGTGTTTTCCTAATGGCCTTGTTATTGGACTGAAAACTGTCTGAAGCCAATAACAAGGCCATTATGAAAACACTTGCTTATTGACAATTTTATTAATTAACTATAGACTATAACAGCAGTTTCATAATGGCCGAGCTGGACAGCCAATCAGAATGACCGAATCTCATAATAGCCGAGTTTTTTTCATAATGGTCGAGCTGGACAGCCAATCAGAATGATCGAATCTCATAATGGCCGAGTTTTGTGTTCATAATGTCTTGGTGAATTTCATATCGGCCCAACATTTGAAGCAAAAACGCGCCTAATATTGAACAGTTAATTAATAATCTAAAGTAACAGTAAATACAAATGTCTAATTACTCGCACCATCAGAATTAACTTAATTGAATAAAGAAATGATTAACCATATGGTTTCCCTAATATCCAAACTTTGTACATATATGTATAATTCAGTGCTGATGCTTTTTTACTTCAAGCATTTTATAAATAAATTTGTATACTACACATGGAATGAAACATCTCCCTTCACATTGCCTATCATCAATTACTACAATCAAAAGCAAACACATATTGGTAATTACGTTTTCAGTTTTTCAAGAACATACTCAAATACTGCTAGTTATATAATACAACTTTCTATAAATTGTTATGAACTACGTTACCTTCTTATTAATCTTTCCTTTTGACACCTTTCATTATTGTTTTATTTGAGCCCCCTTTTGTTCTAAAACTTCTTATCAACAACCTTTATTATGAATGTTTCCGCCTCTATACTCTTTTTCGCTTTTTACACACTTTTTGTTTCTTTGGAGTGACGTCATGGGGAAAGGAAAATATTCAAAAGAATTATTGACAAGATGCGGTTATCATCGCCTCAGCCATGTTTTAATTTATTCTTTTAGGCTTCCTCACAGTGTAAGTAACTTTATTCAACGATAGTTTCCGTATAACCTTGTATAACCTGTTTATATTATATTTATCGTAAAAATTGGTAATTGTAATTTCTCAGTTGAAGTTCGTACCTAATACGTTTCGTAAATAAGCTCCACTTATTTCCTGCAATTTACTGTTTATGTTTGATTGTTGATAAAATAGTTTGTTTAGTTAATATTTATTTGCCTACATGATTATTTGTTTGTTAACTTGATTTGTTTACTTTCGGAATATGTGCATTATATTTCAGTCTTAACCAAATACTAAGAATAAAAGAGGTTAAACCGGCTGGCTGTTAATTTTAATATGCCGTGACAGCACAGCAGTGGTCATACTAGGTATTGAAAATTTGTGACTATTTAAATCACAGGTGATTGACCTAAACTGAACACCATTCATTATTTGTAAGTTTTTGTAAGTTTTAATTATGCTACCTGTTAACAGATGGTTAAGTAATATGTATTCTTAGTAGCATTTGTTTATGTACAATACTGATAGAAAAATAGATCAATTTATACAACAGTGTATTGGAAGTTTTGTTTGGTATATTATCATCCTTTGTAACAATGTAATAATTTCTTCCAATCCCACCTAACAATGTCAACATTTCTATTCTCATCCCTTAATTCAGTGTTTCAGTGAGGTTAATTCCATTTTTCAACAATATTTCTGTTTTATTATATGATCTATAAATAAACACACCAAAGCCTCATCCATCATATAACATAAATGTCATATTCAACAGTGAAACTGGATATTCGGAATTTCCAATTCTAAAAACAGAACCAGGTCAATATTCATCATGAAAAAGATAGACGCATTGCATATTTTGTTCTTTCGTCCCTCCATGTCAAGGGATGAAAACAACCCGGACAAATTTTGTCCAGATCCCCAGGCATTTTCCCCTGTCCCCTGTGCAATTTTTGTCCCGATCCCCTGGGCAAATTTTATCCAGATCCCCGAGCATTTTGTCCCGACCCCTGGCAGTTTTTGTCCAATTCTAAAAATAGAACCATGTTAATATTAATCGACTGGAATTATAAGTTGTTATTTGTAATATATTCATCTTTCTTTATGATTGATATAATATACATTTCTGTTGATCAAATAATGCATTAAATTTCAACATGAATATTATCCTCAATGGTTTTAAATCAAAGACTTTTCATAGGTCAATATGGTATTTTGCCGGTGAATATCACATCACATTTAATGGCTCACTAGTCAATAACTGTATAATATTGGATGGCCAGTTCAACTAACCAGTTTTCCTGGGCTATATTCTAACTGGTACTAACTTACCCTTCCACAAGGCATATGGAAGAAAATTGACATTTTTGTCAAAATTTCATAAAGGGTATAAACTGCAGCAACCTGGATTTGAACTCAGATCAATTGATTACAAGTCCAACAGACTTAATCACCAAATGCCCTCATAGTTAATAAAATTGATGTCAACAAACCAAATTAAGTCATATGAAACAAATCAAGGTCTATAGGTACTTGAATTTAACAAAGGAGCCCATCCTTTTGATCACTCCTGTCAAATTAATCGTTAGATACAGTTACACAGTGGACACTAAGTCCTCAAGTGCAACTTTGTACAGAGAACCATGAACATATCTAGCTACCTGATATACATGATTTGTGTTGTTTTATTGTGTGAACTACAAGATGCTCTAATCATGCGATGATATAAAACTACAATACTCATTACAATACTATCACATGCATTGTTTAAGAAACCAGCTTGCTTACAAATTCTACATGTATATATCACAGATTTTAGAAATATCAACAAAATTTAAAGCAGCATTTGATAATTGTGAATGTGAATTCATGATTTATACTCTAAACATTTTCCTCATGTTTTAAAATTTGATAAACAAGCAAACTGGTTTAAAAGGGGAAACTTTCAATTCAGGGAAAGCTTAAAACACTTATCATTCCTCCAGACATGTGTACACAGGGTGTCCATACACTTATAGTATGTCTTCATTTACACAACTATGTGACAGTATACATACACTGATTCATACTCATACATCACTCATAATGACCTGATAATTGTTCTAAATAAATATATACTTATCAACAAATCAAAATCAACATAATATGTCACTGACCAATCAGATAAATCAAAACTGACAACAGTACACTAAAATGTCAAACCAATAGTTGATCATCACTGTATGAAAAGTACACAGAGTAATGTATGGAAACTATAAATTGTACACAGAGTTGTGTATGGACACTACATTAGGTGTATACTGGGTTGTGAAAGGACACAGTATGAGTTGTGTATGGACACTACATTAGGTGTATACTGAGTTGTGAAAGGACACTGTATGAGTTGTGTATGGACACTACATTAGGTGTATACTGAGTTGTGAAAGGACACTGTATGAGTTGTGTATGGACACTACATTAGGTGTATACTGGGTTGTGAAAGGACACAGTATGAGTTGTGTATGGACACTACATTAGGTGTATACTGGGTTGTGAAAGGACACTGTATGAGTTGTGTATGGACACTACATTAGGTGTATACTGGGTTGTGAAAGGACACAGTATGAGTTGTGTATGGACACTACATTAGGTGTATACTGAGTTGTGAAAGGACACTGTATGAGTTGTGTATGGACACTACATTAGGTGTATACTGAGTTGTGAAAGGACACTGTATGAGTTGTGTATGGACACTACATTAGGTGTATACTGAGTTGTGAAAGGACACAGTATGAGTTGTGTATGGACACTACATTAGGTGTATACTGAGTTGTGAAAGGACACAGTATGAGTTGTGTATGGACACTACATTAGGTGTATACTGAGTTGTGAAAGGACACTGTACGAGGTGAACACAGAGTTGTGTATGGATGTTGTGTATGGATTCTGTATGAAGTGAACACATAGTTGTGTATAGATTCTGTATGAAGTGAACACATAGTTGTGTATGGATTCTGTACGAAGTGAACATATAGTTGTGTATGGATTCTGTATGAAGTTAGCACAGAGTAGTGTTTGGATTTCGTATGCAGTGAACACAGAGTTGTGTATGGATGCTGTGTATGGATTGTGTATAAAGTGAACACATAGTTGTGTATGGATTATGTAAGGAGTGAACACAGTTGTGTATGGATTCTGTATTAAGTATAGACAGAGTTGTGTATGGATTATGTATGAAGTGAGCACAGAGTTGTGTATGGAAACTGTATGAATTGTATGGAGTTGTGTATGAATATCATTATTATGTATTGTTATTATAAGGTGTGCACTGAGTTGTGTATGGATATTGTATCAATTGTACAGAGTTGTGTATGGATCCTGTATAAGCTGTGCACTATGGATATTGTATATAAATTGTACAGAGTTGTGTATGGATCCTGTATAAGGTGTGCACTACGGATATTGTATATAAATTGTACAGAGTTGTGTATGGATCCTGTATAAGGTGTGCACTGAATTGTGTATGGATCCTGTATTAGGTGTGCACTGAATTGTGTATGGATCCTGTATGAGGTGTGCACTGAGTTGTGTATGAATCCTGTATGAGGTGTGTACAGAGTTGTGTATGGATCCTGTATGAGGTGTGTACAGAGTTGTGTATGGATCCTGTATGAGGTGTGCACGGAGTTGTGTATGTATCCTGTATGAGGTGTGCACTGAGTTGTGTATGGATCCTGTATGAGGTGTGCACTGAGTTGTGTATGGATCCTGTATGAGGTGTGCACGGAGTTGTGTATGGATCCTGTATGAGGTGTGCACTGAATTGTGTATGGATCCTGTATGAGGTGTGCACTGAATTGTGTATGGATCCCGTATGAGGTGTGCACTGAATTGTGTATGGATCCTGTATGAGGTGTGCACTGAGTTGTGTATGGATCCTGTATGAGGTGTGCACTGAGTTGTGTATGGATCCTGTATGAGGTGTGCACTGAATTGTGTATGGATCCTGTATGAGGTGTGCACTGAGTTGTGTATGGATCCTGTATGAGGTGTGTACAGAGTTGTGTATGGATCCTGTATGAGGTGTGCACTGAGTTGTGTATGGATCCTGTATGAGGTGTGCACTGAGTTGTGTATGGATCCTGTATAAGGTGTGCACTGAGTTGTGTATGAATATTGTATATAAATTGTACACAGAGTTGTGTATGTATCCTGTATGAGGTGTGCACTGAGTTGTGTATGTATCCTGTATGAGGTGTGCACTGAGTTGTGTATGGATCCTGTATGAGGTGTGCACTGAGTTGTGTATGGATCCTGTATGAGGTGTGCACTGAGTTGTGTATGGATCCTGTATGAGATGTGCACTGAGTTGTGTATGGATCCTGTATGAGGTGTGCACTGAGTTGTGTATGGATCCTGTATGAGGTGTGCACTGAGTTGTGTATGAATATTGTATATAAATTGTACACAGAGTTGTGTATGTATACTATAAAAGTTGTGCACTAAATTGTGTATGGAAACTGTATGAAGTGTACACAGAGTTGTGTATGAATACTATAAAAGGTGTACACTGAGTTGTGTATGTATACTATAAAAGTTGTGCACTAAATTGTGTATGGAAACTGTATGAAGTGTACACAGAGTTGTGTATGAATACCTAGAGTACACATGCTTACAGAGTTGTGTATGGACACAGTACACAAGTGGTACATAAAGTTGAGGTTTACACACTTACTATTTCTCAGGCTATTTCTAAACCTTGTAGGATGAGTTAAATGGTGTTCTAAAAACAACAGTCAGAAAATATACAACATTTGTGACAACAAATAGGGATTAAAATTCTAGGAGTAAAACATTGACTAAACAACATAAAAACAGATTAAACATAAACTTAAATTTTTTTGCTAATACTTATTAGGAAAAAAAATATTAACATATACACAATCATGGATAATTTGTAATTGAACACATATCAACAGTATAGTATGAAAAGCAAACATCTATTTTTCGTTAAGACAGCTTTTCAGGATGAATGCCAATAGAGCAGTAGAGCAATATATAAATAAAAGTTTAAACTTGATGCTTACATATCATTTGAACAGACCAGACATTAATTATTATATGTATCTTCATAGGTACCCTACCTCACAATGTCGGAGTCTAGTTTCTGTCCTTCCATATTTAAAGATGTTTTCGGTAGTTCGCTACATTTTTCACATAGACATATAGGAAAAATTTAAACTGATCAATGAATTTTTTTTAAACTTTGCATAATCGTAGCATATGATAACAGAAACATTTTAAGCAAAAAAAAAATTGGGGGTCACTGATCTCGTTTTTTGAGTTATCTGAATCCAAATTTGAATTTTTGCTTATTTTTGGTCATTTCAAGGGCAGATAACTCATACATAAATCTCAAATACCATGGTTTTACTTTTGGTTAATGTTTTTCATTTTATTCTCGGTCTAAAAACAAAATTTCGTGCAATTCCATTAAACATTTATATTGTCCTTTCTCAGTTGAAGTTAAGAAACTGAAAATTCTTCAAAACTAGGCCATTTTTTAAGAAAATTGATTTAGGTAAAGAAAGAAAAAGAAAAAACTAGAAATGTGTCCGTAGGACACGGATGCCCCTGCCATTTCACACTGGACACAGACATGAGTGTTGTCTGGCGAATATGTGAATACAACATAGAGCAGGTTGCTTGGGAATGCTGCCCATAGTGGAAAGTACAGATCACCTAAGGGTGGTAAACACAAAACTACATGTACTTTCACTATTTCAATATAAGGTATAAACGTAAATATATAAGTGTCCACTGTGACCTTTGAGTAAATGACACAGTTTTTGCACATGACACGTCATCTTAATATGATGAACATTTGTGCCAATTTATTTCAAAATACCATCATACATGACAAAGTTATAAGCCGTACACGAACATACACTTTCACTATATCCATAATAATATGCACAAACTTTTAATGTCCACTGTGACCTTGGCCTTTGAGCAAGTGACGCAGTTGATGCGCAGGACACGTCGTCTTGATATGATGCACATTTGTGCCAATTTATTTTAAAATCCAATCATGCATGACAGAGTTATAAGCCGGACACGAACATATACATATAATGCTTTAAGTGTCAACTGTGACCTTGACTTTTGAGCAAGCGACACAGTCGTTGCGCATGACACATCGGCTTGTTATGATGAACATTTGTGCCAATTTATTTTAAAATCCAATCATGCATGACAGAGTTATAAGCCGGACACGAACATATACATATAATGCTTTAAGTGTCCACGGTGACCTTGACCTTTGAGCAAGCGACACAGTTTCTGCGCATGACACATCGTCTTGTTATGCTGAAAATTTGTGCCAAATTATTTCAAAATCCAATCATGCATGACAAAGTTATGAGCCAGACACGAAAATCCTTAACACACATGCACTAACGGACAGGGTAAACACTATATGCCATCCGCCATTTCATGGCGGGGGCATAAAAACACCCCTTAATATTTTATGAAATATTTCACGATGACATGAAAAGAAGTCAGCTACATAAAAATGAAAATAGATAAGGCCTTGCTTTCCATTATGGTGAATTATTTGCCCTTGAAATGACCAAAAATAAGCAAAAAATCAAAATTCAAGGGCAGATAACTCAAAAAACGAGATCAGTGACCCCCAATTTTTTTTCACTTAAAATGTTTCTGTTATCATATGCTACGATCATGCAAAGTTTAAAAAAAATTCATTGATCAGATTTAATTTTTCCTATATGTCTATGTGAAAAATGTAGCGAACTAACGAAAATGTGTTTTAGCAGTAAAAAAAACAACGTAACTTTAATTAAAAAAAATGAGTTTAAACAATTTTAAGTAAGGCTTTAATGGTTCATTTAACATAACAATTTATTGGAAGTCTAAAAGTCTAACATATATTTGTAATCATGAAATAGCTGCCCAGATATTATGATTATGATGTAACAATGAAGAGTACCGGTAAGTACAATCTTCATATAGTTTACTTAATTCTCAATATAAAAGTCAAATATCTTCCTGTTATACAATAATTGGATGACTGCTGCAAGTCTCAAAAGTCATATTCCTGTGTTATGTTATTACAATCTTGTTATATATTTATACAGAGATATGTTTGATAAATCCTGACCTTGACTCTATATGACATAATTTCACACTTATCTGTATTCAAAATATAAGATAAATCACTTGATAAAAATCCTTCAAGTTTTGTATAAATCATGCTACTGAAGTGAGACAAACTTTGATAATAGTCTGAAGAAAATTAATGCATCTTATCTACATGACTGATAATGATTTCTTTCAAAAACCCAACATGTAAGAATTATCATGATTCATGAATTCAGTGAGAATGCTGATAACTAGAACAGATATGTTTTATCTATGGAACCAACAAATACTATGGGAGTTAAGAATTGTCTACATATGAAGTCAACTCACTTTTAGGTTTATTTGGTCGTTGATTGACATCAGTATCTGATCTATCTCGAGGTGAAATATGTGGAATATCCGAGATCAGACTAGAAGGTCGTGACCTTGGCTTTCTTGGTTCCATCTAAAACAAATGCATTACACATGATGTAAATATACTCCCTAATGAACAGAGTTTACATAAATAGATATACATGTATAATAAAATTAGAGAAAAGTTCAGACAGATCCAGTACTTGTGTTCACTGTACATAAAGATCCAGAGAAACAAAACCTGAACAAATGTCTAACAAACATCTTCATAAACAACTTTTATGATACATGACTCTCATTGATCGTAATCTTAAATTTGACCAAGAACAAGGTTTTTATTTCAGAACACAAGATAAGAAGGAAGATTTAGTTATACATATACAGGAATATTGAGTTAAATTATTCTATTATCAAGCTTTCATTACAAACACAAAATAAATGACTGAATAGTTAAGATACAGGCAAGGTTTTAGTTGACATATAAAATTATTTTTACTTTTGAAGAAAACATTGTTTCATTGTTTGTTTAAATGTACTGTATTATATGCAAATCATTTATAGTGTATCAATTATAAATGTATATGACAGCCTTTCACCTGGGTTACCTATAAGTAAAACCATGTATCCCTCAGCTCGTTTTGTAGGCAACTATCAACCTTCCCAAACTTAGGTGTGAGGTAAATCACATTAAATACAATATGTTAATAAGGCTGTCACAGAGAAGACATTCCCTCACATACATCTCTACAAGAGTGCTCTCAATGAACAGACCAAGATATTACTGGGTATAAATTATGAGAAGATATAATATACACTAACCTCTAATTCATCATCACTATAATCTGGTCCTTCATCCTGTTACATAGAGATAATAATGTCACATATTAGATTTTAAAATAATCACAGGAAATATTTTCACTAAAAGTAAAATAATCTGATATAAGCAAACAAAAAAGTCTATGAATCACTTTATCTAGAACAGTACAAAAATGCAGGAATAATTAATAAGGTAAAAACCCACAGAAAAGAAAATAAATATTCATAAAATAAATAACCAGATAGATTATATTATAATCAAGGTATCATATCCATAAGACTGTACTTTTTGACATACCTACTCAATGCTACTAAAAATGTTAATATTTTAAAGGAAGTATTGTCCAACTATCTTTATTTATTTGATAGTTACAACAGATACTTTAATTTATTTCACAACATTTTGAGATTTTTGTAAGAGTTGTTGCCCTTGTTTAAAATTAGAAAAATGTTAATTTTTTAATATACTGCACAGTGACACATATTTTTCTTTATCAAATTAGACTGATATCCTGTTTTTACATCTTTCTACTGTGAGTTTTCATTAAAATGGAACTCCTTTTTTTTCATTAATCTTTTAAAAATGGGCTACTCTTATAGACTTCAATGTATATTTAAAGGGCTGTTAATTCAAAGGATATTCATTGATTCTGAAAATCTCATGGCAAATGATTTTCTATCATAGAAAACCTTTAAAAATTATAAAGGTTCCCAAAAGCTGTCTGCTCTATTTTGAGATAATAATGTTGGATATTATGGGTTTCATGGCTGATAAGAATGTTTACACTGTGAGTGTACACATACCATCATAAGATCCCAATCTATATCTATATGTTCAAACACATCTTTCTTTCCAGCCATTGCAGCTTTTAACTGAAATATAACAACATTTGGTGTGATTTTGTAGCTACTATGTAGTAATTTATCTTACATATTCTACAACAGAACTATCAGAGGTCCAACAAACAATATTTCTGTATGTTCACAAAGCATATGTTTGATTACAAAATAAAGCAACAAGAGTTAGTAATCCTGATGGCCAACATCTAACATCATTCTATGTGATTGTGTACAAGTCTGACACAGTCTTCATCTCTATAAAAATCTTAATTTACACAAAAATGTTTTATATATTGTTCAATAGTACAAACAATGAAATTAAGAAACTATTGTAATACAAAGTAATCAACCAAAAACAAATACATACTAATTCTGCACAAAGTTGATAGTTGTTTTTATGAGCGATGTCATAGGCAGTGAGAGAATCTTTGTTCTTTATGTGAGCTATATCGGGTTTTATTCTCAACAAACACTTCATGCACTCTGACTTATTCAACTTTGCACACAGATGTAAACATGTATCTCCATCACTTGTCTGTCGACTTAAACTATTACTAAAATAAACAAATTATATCAACCATTTTTGTTCCTATCTTAAAGCCACAACAAAAACAATATATACCATACATAATATAGCACAGAGTATTTCAGTCCAGAAAACTGGAATTTACTTTCCTAAATCCTACATAAGACAGAAGTTCCAGCAACTCAGAATTATGCATTTATATGTCACAGAGATGTGTTGATAAATCCTGATAATAAATTCTACATTGTTTACCAGATAAACATGGTTATATATAACTAGTAAAACTTACATATTGGAATTCTGAACAATAAAATCTACAATATGAAGAGATGCACCATCTTCATGTTTGATGGCAATATGTAAGGCAGTCTCTTCTGTGGGCTGAAATAATATCAAATAGTCATTGTTTACAGAACTTGTTTGTTAAGACACTTCAATAAATTATTATAGTTTATAACAATTATAAACATAGGTAAAAACTTCAGATAATTTAGGATACAACATACAGAAGCAATAGATATCATTATACAGGGGGTTAAATGACACAGGATTTACATCATAACTGTGGATTACAGTCAGTCAGAGGGAATTATTTGGTACTGGTTTAATACACAATGTATTGAGATAATTAAACAGGAGGTGTAAGTTTTGCTCATTAACTTAGCATAGATTTAACATATTAGATTAACTACTTACAGAATCAGGAAATACTGTCATGAGATCTAGACCTTCTGCATAAACTTGTATGATAGATTGTATATCTGTATTCTGGATAGCTTGATACAATTCTTGTTGTAATTCTGATGTGTCATCATAAGACTGTATAGTAAACTTATGTAGCACATATTTTGCTTTGATAAATTCCTCCCTCTCTTTCCTGTTCAAAATATGCACACACAAAAATGAACATTGATATACAATATGACTTGCTTACATTAATCCAACCTAGATAAGGACAAAGGGAAACAATCATCGGTGTTCAATCTATCCTGTGCCAGGAAAGGGACCTTTGAGCCCAAAGATTTCCACCTATTAGAAAATAGGGGGCATGAAATGAAATAACAAAAAATACCACATAACATACGTTGTATCACGTAGTCTTGGCCCTCCTGTCCCACTGCTAAGATAACTTTTATTTTGAAACAAATCAAATGTTTTGAAAACACAAAGTTTATTACTTAAAGAGGTAATGTATTAATATGAAGTCATGTGCCAGTCTTGAAGTGTTGAGGTGTGGAAATTCAAAGAACCAGAGACACAGGTTTTTTTTCCAGTGGAAATACATACAAAGATAAGCCATTTATAAAATGTTCATCGGCCAGCCATTAATGTTAAAAAATTCACACTTTTAGCATCTTTAACCATTTTGTCGGTGGTGGCAGTCGTCTGAGTTGACTGACTAGGCTGAGCCCCATCATATTGACATTTATCATCAGAAAATTTTGATTTTTTCTTCACCGAAGATCAGTTAATATACACTTCAACATTTTGGAGTCTGTTACTAAAAATAGACCACTATCAGCAACCGACTGATTTATCCATTTTCATCCATTAGATTTATTAATTCAGTTTCAAATAACTAACAGAAAGCATGTCAAAATATTGAAAATAAGCAAAAGATGAATTACAAACAAAGGTATTTGGATTTTATAGCGGTCAATGGCACAAAGACGTGCTCTAGTTTGAACACTGCAATCATGCACTGCATTCAGTTATGATCATAAATAAGAGATTACATTGATCTAAGTTTGTTGCTTACAATCATGGTAAAATTCACAGGAAATGGATAGATCTTTTACATGCAAAAATATTTTGACCATAATGAACACAAGTGCTAAAGGCTACATCAGTTAATGAAGATTAGAATCAATAAGTTTAATGAGTAGATCATATATCTGAAAATAAGACAGGTTACTGAAAACCAGCATTCATTTCATTGTATTCACTCCACATATAATGTTTTATGATACCTGAATCAAAGAAAGATTTCACCATATTCATTATACACTTAATGAATATCATAGTACAGTTGAAGTTTTGAAGAAAATAAGATAAAGGCTACATCAGTTAATGAAGATTAGAATCCATAAGTTTAATGAGTAGATCATATATCTGAAAATAAGACAGGTTACTGAAAACCAGCATTCATTTCATTGTATTCACTCCACATATAATGTTTTATGATACCTGAATCAAAGAAAGATTTCACCATATTCATTATACACTTAATGAATATCATAGTACAGTTGAAGTTTTGAAGAAAATAAATGTTGTAATATATACCACACTCACATGGGACTATCTGGCTTTGGTTTTATTCCATCAGCAAGTCTGGCTTCTAATACTTCATTTAAATTATCATTTCCTATCAATCTAGCCAACTGAAAACATAAACATGTAAGTTGATTGTCTACATCAAAATATGAAACATAAATTCGAAACTATTCAGCAAAACATTAAAACTCAAAGATACTTATCTTTCTCAATGAACAAGAATTAACACCATCACCACCAACAATAACAACTACAATAACTTCTTCAGGTGATTCTTGAATCCTGACATTGATAAAAATCACTAGGCAGGTAAGAAACATTTCCGCGATACATCACTATGTGATGATTTAATGGCGTGAACTTTATATAGAGCTGATAACTCACCAGTAACTGGGAGGTTCCTAATTGATCAATTTCTAAACTCTGTGTCCGAGATATATGTACACCTAGATTTCTATGTATACCACAGCATTCCAGACAGATAAGTACACCTAGGTTAGTAGATAACCACTTAGGATCTGTAAATACAAATAAAACATGCAAATGTATTTAAGGTAGAATTTAATTTAATTTGAGGAGCACAGTGCTCTTTTACCCTACAACTTTAGCCAATAAGAAAGTTAACTTGGTACAGCTAAATATTTTATCTAAACGAAAATAAAACACAATGACTGCATTTTAATGATATATGTACTCCACAAATGTTTATCATGCAACTGCCAACTTTCTCACATTAAGAAACATGATCGGTAGCTGGGCTCAAAACCATGACCCTCTATCATTGAGAGGTTGCAGTGATTTGAAGTCAGCGACCTTGACCACTCGACCACGGAGGCGGGCTGGTTGATTAAATTCTTACTTAAGTAAAATTGAGTATGTAATCATACACTTACCTGGTGCTCCACAATCACAGCATAATCTGTTACCAGGTAATTTCTCAATACTATCAATAATACCACGTGTCAGTTCTTTCATGCCTTCATTCATCATGGCTGATGATCCAGTATCTTGAAATGCCTTCAGCAAAACATCTTCTTTTGCATTACTTAATACTGATATCCACCTGTAATTTATAGTAAACCATCTTCCAGATTAAATAAAACACTTAAAATATAGTTCAATAAAAATTTAAATCCTACAAATACATTATTTCAATGAAATGTAATATACTATTAACGGACATTATCATTATAATAAAATAATATTATAATAAAAGGTAATTAAAATGCAATTTACAAATGTCAATTTCATTCTGTATTTCATTTTTATGTCTATTTACTCGTAATATTTCCATATAGGATTTATCTTAAGAATATTGCATAAGTGACTGACAAGCCTTATTAGGCTGAGTATTTGTTAATTTTTTTCCTATGTATGTAAATATAATCACTGTCACTATAATAAACTAAACTATATATAATTTCCCAAGAAATAAGTGGTACAATACAGATAAGGATATGTGTCAAATATTACAATGACTTGTAGCTTAAACTTATGGATGTTGGTAGTAAAACATTCCACTTTTTAACTTACTTTTCCATTTCTTTTTCATCATCAGCTTGAAAATGGTAAGTTCGATTTCCTATCAAAATAATAAACATAATGAAACTTTCATCACTATACAAGATGACGTCCTTATTCAATTAAGCATTCAGGAAACGAACACTTAAGTTTATCATTCTACAAAACTTGCTAAAATCATTAGTTTCAATACAAAGTTAATGAATAATACATTATGTAATTGACTTCTATCTTTACTACTAGTACATAAAGAACTGTTCAAGAATATGTTTTTAACAGAAAACTTCACAGTAAACACAACAGAGCCAAACTGTCACGAAACATGCCTGATTATCAGGAGTTTAGCCAGGAACAGTTGAGGGTAGAGAGCAGATAACACCAATTTCATCATTTATGTAGAATCAAGAATTATATTTCTAGAGTATTAGTGGTGATTTTGCTGGTAATTTTGAAGTTAAACAACACAAATATTACCTCTGCCTTCAAAAAGTTAACTAACAGTTAACAAAGACTTAAGATCAAGCACAGATAAGATATAACAACATACCGTGACTAGAAACAAGATCAAAGCATTTCTTCCCTGGGTCGTCAGAAACAAGCTGTAATTACAAGTTTCTCCTATAACTGATTGAAACAAACAACATAATAGATCATCAGACCAGAAATACAGAGTGGCTGGAAAATAAACTAACAATCAGCCAGCATTCTATCACACTACTGTCTTCAGTCACAATAACAACATTATCCTGACGCAAGTTCATGTTTGATTTTAATTTGAAATAAAACTTACAAGTACCAGAGACATAAGAATACTGTTTTATCTGCTGTTTGTATTATCAATGTAACCCTGATTTAACTAAATACTTACTTTAACCTGACATGTCAGTAAATTCAAGCGTACAGGATCTTTTGTTTCCTACAAGATATAAAAGAACAGTAAAACAAAACAATGACTCAAAGTTAACAAGGTAAACTGATTCACATTTCAAAACTTTATGGCAACACAAAGAATTATGTACGGGAAAGCAATAACAGACATCAGCAACATAAATTGTATATTTGTGTTTCACAATTAACAAATCTTAGAGATTCATTGGAACAATGATTTAAATGACATGATAATGGAGTCAGACACACACAATTTTGACTAGACTTTAACAACTTGCAGTTTCTGGGTCATACTTCATTTATTCATGAAAGTTACTACATATTGTCATATGGATTTTAATTTAGTAACAGTGTGCTAAGTGAATTAAAACAGGATTTCATAAGATCTATCAAGTGTTTTCCATATAAATCTGATATAAATTCTGACAATTTTTAATGTCATGTATTTCAGATGAGTTGACTTAAAACCCAAAACATAACTTACATCTGAATGACTTATAGACATGACACCATCTTTTATACAACATTTCCTTTTCTGCCAAACTTTCTTCAACATTCCTTCACTTTTCTTGAGTAGATAGCCTTCTTTATAACTACCATGAGTTTTGTTCCCTTGTAACTGATGTAAACTGTAGCCAGGTGGTGAGACTGATGTAGATGTGGGCTTAAATATCATAATATAACAATTATATATGTATTCATGTTACACCAAAGTATCTGCATACCTAATACAGCCTAACTTGTGAACAAAGGCCTCCCTTGGGAAAGACAAAATATGGCCTTTATTCACAGGTGACTGTTATTTGAAGTCATTTTGTACCAAATATCAATGATGGTTTTTAAAATAATGGCCTTTATTCACAGGGAGGCCTTTATTTGGAGGTGGCCACTAACACATGTTGGACCGTATATATCTAAATAACAAGAGGGCCATGATGGCCCTATATCGCTCACACGCCAATCACTGTTCACTCATTAAAACATTGTTTTGAACCGGTGACCTAGTTTTTGACCCATGTTAGAACTTGTCCTACATATAAATAAGACAAACATTCTGACAAGGTTTGGTGAAGATCCAATCAAAACCATGAAAACTACAGCATAGACAAGGTTTTCCTAAGATTTGACCTCATTACCTAGTTTTTGACCCCAGCTGACCCATGTTCAACCTTGACCCACATATCATTGAGGCCAACATTTTGACTAGGTTTGGTGAAGATCCATCAAAACGGTGACATCTACAGTGTTAACAAAGTTTACCTAAGATTTGACCCGGTGACCTAGTTATTGACCCAAGATGACCCATATTTGTACTTGATGATCATATTACTTAAACAAACAATTTTACAAAGTTTGGTTAAGATCCAATTATAACTGTGAAATCTTCAGTGTTAACATGGTTTTCCAAAAGATTTGACCTAGCAACCTCGTTTTTGACCCCAAATGATGACTGGAAATGACCTTTTGTCAAACTTGGCCAAAATACTATTTAAATAAACATTTTGACAAAGTTTCATGAAGATCCAATCAAAACAGTGATTTCTAAATTCTAAAATGGCCCAATATCGATCTCGTCCGAGATTTTGTCGATATTAACATTCTGACCCAGTTTTGTGAAAATTAAGCTAAAAAATGTGGCCCCTAGCGTGTTCATAAGGTACAGTTTGATGACAAACGACGTACAGACGCACAACGCCAGACAAAGACTGATCACTAGTAGAATTCAATGAAGTCATATGAAATAGAATATCCAGAAGAGAGACAACTGATGGTTGTGAAAAAGCAGGTGCTATATTTATGATAATATGTCAGTCACCTTTTGTTACAAGGTAGATTCAACAATTTAGAACTTAACCTTAAGAATATAAAATACTATTTCTTTCTATAGTAAATAACAGAGCATACATTGGTTCAATCATATCAATCTTATTACTTATACAGAAATAATTCAAACTAAAAATTACCCACACCACTTGGAACATTTTTATTGAAACCGTTAAACATGAACACATACAGTGATCTTGTTATAAGAACAGATAAGTATACTCCAGCTTAACAAAATGGCTGTGAAAATTAGAAGACTAAAAAGATTTCAGAATCATGATAACAACTCCCATGTTTCTTGATTGAGCAAACTTTCAGTCTTCCTTGAAGCTTAAACTTGGTGGATTCATACACATTCACAATTATGACTGCATTTGAAACTTGCTAATTCACGTTACACATACACAATATAACAGATTACAAAAAAGAATCATTGGTAAGTTTCATAAATGAATAGCAATATAGTTACGTAGTTACATACCAGGGATCTTAAAAACTGAAAATTTGCCGGTCCAGACCGATTTTCAACGTTTCAGACTGATTTAAGATGCAGAAAAAGTTAAAACAAGAGGGCCAAGATGGCCCTATGTCGCTCACATGACAATCACTGTTCACTCATTAATACAATGTTTTGAACCTGTGACCTAGTTTTTGACTCCAAATGACCCATTATTGAACTTGTCCTACATATAAATAAGACAAACATTCTGAAAGGTTTGGTGAAAATCCAATCAAAACCATGAAAACTACAGCATAGACTAGGTTTTCCTAAGATTTGACCTTGTGACCTAGTTTTTGACCCCAGGTGACCCATGTTCCAATTAGTCTTACATATCATTAAGACAAACATTCAGACAAAGTTTGGTGAAGATACAATCAAAATTTGACACCAACAGTGTTAATAAGGTTCTCCTAAGATTTGACCTCATGACCTGGTTTTTGACCCTCGGTGACCCATATTTAAACTTGTCCTTTATATCATAAAGGCGAACAATCTGGCCAAGATCAAATTAAAACCATGATATTTAGAGCTTTTACAAGGTTTTTACCTAAGATTTGACATGGTGACCTAGTTTTTGACCCCATCTGACCAATGTTCAAGCTTGACCCACATATTATTGAGGCAAACATTCTGACAAGGTTTGGTGAAGATCCAATCAAAACTGTGACATCTACAGTTTTCCTCAGATTTGACCCAGCCACCTAGTTATTGACCCCAGATGACCCATATTTGTACTTGATGGTTATATCATTAAAACAAACAATTTGACTAAGTTTGGTGAAAATCCAACTATAACTGTAAAATCTACAGTGTTAACATGGTTTTTCATAAGATTTGACCTAGCGACCTAGTTTTTGAACCCATATCCCCCATGTTCGAACTCATCCATTTATTATAAAGACAAACATTTTCACAAGGTTTCATGATGGTCCAAGCTAAACAGTGACTTCTAGAGTGTTCACAAGGTTTTTCAGCAATTTGCCCTAGTGACCTAGTTTTTGACTATCAAACTTGATCTACAGATCACTGAAATAAACATTCTGACAAAGTTTCATGAAGATCCGATGAGAACAGAGATTCCTATAGTGTTCACAAGGTTTTCCCTTATTTGGCCCTGGTGTCCTAGTTTTTTACCCTAAATGGCCCTTTATTGAACTCGTCCGAGATTTTGTCGATATTAACATTCTGACCCAGTTTTGCGAAAATTGAGCTAAAAATGTGGCCCCTAGTGTGTTCACAAGGTAAAAGTTTGACGACACACAGATGCACAAAAGCTCACCCTATCACTTTGTGACATGTAAGCTAAAAATCGGTCCATAAAAATTCCACAAAATAATAAATTTCAGTTCAAAATCGTTCAATAATAATCTGTTTGGAATGTTATGAAAAGAGAGAGTCACTCCTAGATGATGAAAAAACGCGAGGGATGTATATTTTGTGGTGACAACTTATATTTTTAAAGGTAACAAAATATGCTTGGTAAACCTTTTCAGATATATTAGCAAACAGAATTAAATGAGGTAAACTATAGTTATTTTGTAGTATACAAATAAAATCAAGTACATGTAACACCTTCCCCACACTATACTAAATAATGAATAATACTTCATTTTTGTTTTATTGTTCCAAGTGATAGAAACATTTTATAAATCTTAATCATAATGGAAAATGCAAGATTTGTAACAATACAGATCTAGCCATGAAAGTAATATACTTAAAGTTTATGGACAAATATAATAAACATTACTCTTCATTTAAAAACAATGAAACAGCAAGTATTTTCAGTAACAACAGAACAGTCATCTGTTTCTTTAATTTTCATTAATATTCATGATTTCTTTACAAAACAAATGCAACATTTACAACAGGTCGTCATTATGTGATCAGATTTTCACAATCTGAATCCTAACACATCTTGAAAAAACACAATTACATATAAAAGTACAATATTATGAAGACAATAAAAATACAAAACACAATATTACCCATAATCCTCCTGACCAGCGGAAGGAAGCATGCTAATATAGAATGTTAGTTGTATAGAGTAAGTATACATGTTACTATGTAACAGACTCTAAGTCTAAAAAGTTACAGTAAAAGAAATCTGTTCATTCCAGCAAAACAAGATAAATATTTCCATTGTACAATTGATAGAAATATAGCACACACAATAATTACTGAGCAATTAATCACTGTATCTATCAAATAGCACTTGGTCCAATAAAAACCCTGATGAAACACAATTATACAAAGATAAATCCAAATGGCCTTCTATCTAACATTGTCAAATAATATGTCAGTAGAATAAATCATGAAAGAAGTTATAGAATCATTTATTGTATTTAATTCATTCATACAACAGGTAGTTAACAAATATTTCATGGTCAGCAGTCATTCCTCATCAGGATATTTGTGGTTAAAATTACATCAGTAGAAAGACTTTCATTATATCCTGTCACAGAAGCAGCTTGCAGAAATATTATATATGAGGAGAGAACTAGTTTATTAATGAATGCAAACAAAGGAAGTTTGATGCCAAAATAAATATCCCTACCTCCTTATATCCTGTCATAGAATTTTTGAGAGATGTTTGTAATTCTTGTAGTTTAGTACGTTCTTTCATCTGTTCCTGTTTGATGTCCTTCAACTGTTGACCAAGAGTCTCAACAAATGTATGATGTTGTTCTATAGCTGATTGGCCTTTGTTAAAGAACCTACAAGAAAATAATAGTAAACAATAGCCATGTCGACCAGGGCTCGACATTAACACTGGTCTGCTGGTCTGAGATCAGTGTTTTTTGTGCAAGACCTTTAACTCATGGAATTTATAACTGAAAATAATTAATTCACCACTTTAAGATTGAATATATAATTCCATTCACAGAGACTTTAATAACAAGATCCAACTACATGATCACACAGTCAGCACAATTTGACACATACAATTTACCTTACAACTCATGTATCACTTACAGTTTTACTGCTTTGTAGTATTCTATCAGATAACTGAGAAGATCCACACCTTTCTTTGTTTTAATCTCATTTACCTTGATCAAGTACTGAAACAAAACAGAAACAGTACATAACATCTACAAGAAATTAATGTTGACTATAGATATATATGATAATACATTTAATCAATCAAGTTAGATATATTTACATGGTTATTTTGAGAAATGAAAATTAATTAACAACAAACATCATGTTCCAAAATACTTTTTTGAAGAATAATGTTTTTATAAAACTAAATTCCAAACATGCTACTAAACTTTTATGTTGCACTCCACACATTCCACTGGATGGGAATTGCATGAAATTTCGTTTCGCGATACCGGTATATTGCGATATATGCAACACTGTACTGCTACATGCATTGCAATGTATTGGTAGTGTAAAACTTTTGATTTATCAAGTACTCGTGCTTGGATTTGACAGAAAATAAGTAGTTTTATTAATCATTTGCATGATGATATCTTTATTCAAGCTATCACAAAGAAACTAATGAAACTATCCGTGAGTAGAATGAATCTTCATGCTGTATAGTATACAACAATTGTACATATAAAACTCTCATTGAGAAAGGTAACACATACAGTCCTAATACAGTTACACAAATAAAATATTAGACTACAGCTGATACAATAAAAGTTGAATTGTCAATATAAATTTACTTTTAAAATATCGCAATACGGGGTAGGACTGTACCAGTACATATTGTACAGTTGAATCTCGTTATCTCAAATATCTAGGGACCGTGGAAATTAGTTTGAGATAACCGAAATTTGAGATAAACAAATACTGTATAATTATATATGTTTTAAAGTATTTTTGTACACGCACGTACAGTAGACTTTATTTAAAATTACAATGCATGTATGATTACGTTTCGCTTGAATAAAACATGTGCATACGTAGAGAAGAAACAAAATAATTATGCATCTATTCATAATAATTAATATCAACAATTAATGTCCCAACATAAAATACTTATTAACGAAATTTGTTGTAAGAATTCGAAAAAAAAACAGAGTCATTTTATCCAACACTGTCATAGGTGGCAAGTAATCGTACTCAATTTTCAAGTTAAACCTACGAGTATCCTAGTATTCGGATACTCACCGTAGCCGAAGTTATACGTGGTGCGTATTTATTTACCTTACCTACCATAATTTTAGTTAAGTCAAATACCAGGTATGATTATCATGCTACACTACACGTGTGCTCTCTGTTTGTCACACTGTTATAAATCTCCCGGAGCCTTTAAATTGTTCAATTAGCAAAATGTCATGATAGGTGTGAAAGCGTCCATTGTTCGCTGATCTCTCCAATTTTGAGATAAACAACTCAAACGACATGCTAATTAGAGTCATGGGGACAAAAATTTAGTTTGACATAAACGAAATTTTGAGATAAGTGAATTGGAGGTAAGCAGATTATTTCCATATAGAGAAAGAGCAAAAAAATTGGGACCCAACGAAACAGTTTGACATAACCGAAATTTTGATATAAGCGAGTTTGACGTAACGAGATTCAACTGTATTTGGAAAGTATTACAATATACCGGTATTATTGCGCATCATATATACATTCTAGAAGAGGAGCAAAAAGATTCCAGTAAAAGTAATTCATTGTCCATTTCAATGAGGACTTTAAGATCACTTTCAATAACTTGAATGAATGAATTAAGTTCACTTTGAACATTTTGGTAACAAATCTAAGCCTAAGATTGACTAAGAAATATAATGCATGAAGTGAAGGATTGTAGACAGACGATGGACTCAATGTAAGTAATGTAAGCAATGCACATTCCTACAGCTTGTACCGCAACTGATAAAATTATAAAGTTATATATTTATTTACCATACAAAGTTGCAACTGAAATATTTTTCTTTCTTTTTCCATTTCTTCAGCAACTTCAGATCCAGACAATTCAGATCTATATAAACCAACATCATTGGCTTTCTTCTTTGTATCTTTCTCTAACTTAGAACTAAACAATCAAATAATACAATGTAAGACATACATGTAAGCTCAGGATATTTATATACAGCGATGTGTTAACAATATGTACAGTACCGGACTATGATTTTCTATTTCTAGTAACAGTGACCTTGACCCCACAGACCCCAAATACAAACCAAGCTAGGTTTTGATTTAAGGATGCTAAATACCAAGTTTAGTCAACATTGGTCATTCCAAACTTAAGTTATTGACCGGACACTGATTTTCAATTTTTAGTAACAGTGACCTTGACCCCACAGACCCCAAATACAACACCAAGCTAGGTTTTGATTCAAGGATGCTAAATACCAAGTTTAGTCATCATTGGTCATTCCAAACTTTAGTTATTGACCAGATGTTGATTTTCTATTTTTAGTTACAATGACCTTGACCCCACGGACCTCAAATACAATCCCAGGCTAGGATTTCATACAAGGATCCTACATACTAAGTTTGGTCAAGATTGGTCAATCTGAACTCAAGTTATTGACGGGACACCACCTGTTTAACACCCGCCCGCCCGCTCGCCATTTTCGACATTCTAATAGCCAGGTTCCATTTTGGGAAAACCAGGCTAAAAATGACACCATGACTGTACAATGTGAAAATGTCCGTTGTAACTTTTTAACACCTACAATGTCCCAAAATTTGCAAGGTACATGTATATATCGCAGACTAAAATATTGTATGGCACCTGGGTCAAATGTGAACGATATGATTTGAGAGATTCTGGATTTTATAGCTATAAATCTGAGGTACAAAATGTATAAGAGAAATAGACCTGCATTTTTTACCTTTAAATGAAATAAGAGAATGATAAAATAGAGTTCTACTCACAACTTAGATTCATAATCCTTCCATGCTTTATCAAACGGTTTCCTTAGGTCCCCCTTCACTCCTTTAATATCTCCTTTCAAAAAAGATTCCAAAGGAAATTGTAAACTGTTATGTAAACTCTTAGACTGAAATGTACATAAAAGTTGCAAATTTTAAGTTAAACATGTTTTTTCTATAAAGAAGAGAGCCATGATGGCACTATATCCCTCACCAGATACGAAGACTCTTAGAGAACATTATCATAAGGCTTTGTAAAATTAAGTGACACTGGGGCGGGGCCTTGTGGTTTTGGACAAAAAGATTTTTAAAGTCTTTCCTATTGGTTGCCATGGCAACCAGAGTTTTTTTATGAAATTAATTTTTTTTAACAACTTTGGTAGAGCTTCTTGCAAGGAACATCCATGTAAAGTTTCGTTGAAATTGGCCAACTGGTTAAGAAGGAGATGTTGTTCAAAGCAATTGTTGATGCACGCACCCATACACACCCACGGACGACGGGCATCACAGGATCACAATAGTTCACCAAAGCACATCCTCTCATTGTAGAAAACATTTTTGCCAAGTAATTTCAAAATCCTTCAAAGTGTACAAAAGATACAGCCTGGACAGGAAAAATACATCTAACCTCTGAGTCCAACCTTGACCTTGGAGCTCTTAACCTGGGCCTTGCATGCGCAATATTCTCTCATAGTATTAAACAATAATGCCAATTTATTTTCAAATAAGCCATGCATAAGAGAGATACAGTCCGGATATGGTCTATAATACCCTTTTTGATACTTGATCTCTCAGTGTGACCTTGAACTTTAGGCGTCCGATCTAGGTCTTGCGTGCGACACACCATTACATGGTATATAACAATCAGGCCAAGTTAATTTCAAGTATGTCAATGCAAAACGGAGATCAGCCCAGACAAGATCAATAATACTCTTTTTAGATGTTTGACCTCTAAGCATGACCTTGAACTTTAGCTCACCGACCTGGGTCTTGTGTATGACACATCGTCTCATGATGATAAACATTTAAGTCAAGTCATTCCAAAATTAATTAAGGAATGACAAAGTTACAGAGTGGACAGAAAATAGACCCACTTTTTTAACTATGACACCCAAGTGCGACCTCGGAGTTATGGACCTGGGTCTTGCGTGTGACAAACTGTCTTATGGTGTTTAACAAATATATCAAGTTACAACATTTTCAAATATGACAATGCATAAGGGAAATACAGCCCAGACGAGGAAAATCCTGACAGATGGACTAATTAACTAAGGTACAGAATTGCCATTAACTGACGGCCATTGTGGAGACTAGTATGTCAAGCTGACCGCAAGCGGGCTTGACAAAAATCTACACCTAACAAATAAATCTTACCAAATCTTCAATGAGTACACCTAAAGTCTTTGTTACTTTTGAAAACTCCTGTAATGCAGTATCTAAAATAAAAATACATTACATACACTTAGAAACGGGAAAATCAATGAAATATATTTTCACATTTAAAACTTCAAAAACGTATAGATCTACGGTTATAATTTAAATTCTAACCGCTGTTTAAATATAAAGGTATGAGGTCACATTTCGTTGCCACTGTAACAAAAGTTGGATAAATTTTGTACTAAACAAACACTACAAGGTCCAGTTTACTTTACCATCTGACTTTAGATAATCTCAAATAGGTATTTAGTAACTGAGCCAGACTAAGGAACATAACTTCAATATGTTATATAAATACTTCTGATAGTTGATTACAACATACATCTAATGATACAACAAACATCTTACTGATTTCAGTGTATGTATTACTGGTCCCTTTACTAATTCGTTCCAAGTTTTCAGCAATATCCTTTTCATTTAATGCATGTTCTATAAAAAAATCAATACATTGAATTATTACAACAACAATATGACTGAATAATTTAATTAAACTCTGGACAGAAATATAGACGAATGACTATAGAAGGCATTTTATTTAACCTTTTTAAATTACTAATCAACAATTTGAATTAAAAATGAAATGATGTATTGCAAATTGTGGAAAAAAGGCGGTTTTTAGGAAAATGAAGGGGGAAAGTGGGGAAGACTACTTCTGAAGTTGTGTGTAGTTTATTTTCATACAATACCATAAAGAACAAATATTAACTATCATCAATGTAGTCCTGTGGCCATCCTTAAAGAAAATTGTTTTAGGTCACGCTACATGTACATGTATCTTCTCGGCCCTACCAAACTTTTTTGGTCTCTTGGGAAAATTTGTTTTTCAATAAAAAAATAGCATTTGGTATTTTGGAATAAATGTAAAACATTTGTCAAACAAAATATTTTGAATTTCCTACCTACAGTACGTGTACCCACTGAAAACTCTCAGTAGGGTAACGCTGAAAAAATATTTTTTCAAGGATGGCCTTACAACAGCACAATCAGGAAACTACTTGAGACAATAGACTGGAATCAAGTATAGAAGGAAACTATGGCTCAATAATACAATGATACAAGGAACATGTGGATACTTACTATTTGTAGAATTGTATAAAGCCCTGACAGATTTTTTCAACTTTGTAAGTTCACTACGATCTGTATCAAGTTCCTGTAGTAAAGAAATAAGTTTCATAAAAGCACAACAAAATAAAATATATTATATTTTAGCCTTTAAACTTTTATAGAATCACAAATCTGAACAACAGTACCATACATTGTATATAGCCCCAATGTCCATGCAAATGAAAGAATCAATCAAATTATACCTTGTTATATGTGTTACCAATTCTTTAAATTTATAATAATATTGATACCGAAAACACACATATGTAACACAGGTCATAGACAATGAACCGGAATGTGAAGATCTACACATTTTATTTAAATTGGGCCTGAAATAGCGAATGCATCAGACAGAAATCTTTTGCTAATTAATACTATGAAAAAAAATTTAAGGAACAAAAGTAACCAGTTGATAATAAGTAGAGTTATGGAAGTTAATAAAAAATTTAAAGATGCAAAATTAATCAAAAGTAGGAAGTTCTCAACCACCATGTCATTATTCACCTTTGACAGTTTAATAAAATACAAAATGTCAAAATTCTCATCATTCAGATATTAACGGGTAAGTATTATCTAAGAAATAGGCCACATCTTCTACTACAGAATTTCCTGAATAAATATCAGGGTAGTTTACTGCAAAAAGAGATCATCAGTTAAAAGTTTTAGGAAATTATATCTGTGACATACACACGTTATTTCATGTCACTAATTAATCGCTGGATCTCTTTATTTAAAAAAGCTGGCCATGCTATTCACTCAGAATCACTGATTAATCTAGAAGATCATGTTTGACCCCAGGCAGTGGTCAGAACAATTTAAATCCAAACAAGATGTGTTTTATAAACACCATGCCCCCTCCGATTGCCCTTTTTGAAAATGCACAGGCCCTGTAGAGATTGTCATGATGAACCAAGATATGAAGTTCGATGATTGCAGGTGGTAGCGTTTTAATTTAATAGGCAAGGTTAAATTTCGGCAAACAAAGGGCCGTAAATCTGCTAAAAATGATCGAATCACAAAACCCTAACAATATGTGCTGGTGAACATGGTGACAATAGTTCTATCAAAGTTTGGTAAAAATCCCTTGAGAAATACAGACGTAGTTGCAAACAAAAGAGTATTTCTCTATATATATTACATATGCACAAAATAAACAAAGGGCCATAATTCCGCCAAAAAATATCGAATCATAAAACCTTTACAACATGCATTGGGTATCTCGATAACAATAGTCCCATGAAAGTTTTATCAAAATCCCTTGAGAAAACAAGGAAACAAGAGTATTTCGCTGTTACAATCACACAAAATAAACAAAGGGCCATAATTCCGTCAAAAATGATCGAATCACAAAACCCGGAATATATGTGTGGGGGTTCTTGGTAACATCAAGTCTGTGAAAGTTTCGTCAAAATCCCATGAAAAATGAAGGAGTAGTATCCTAAAAAAATGTTGCATTTTTTAAAACACAATGACCCTGTGACCTTGACCTTTGACCTGAAAAGGTTGTCACGAGGAACCTACATATGAAGTTTGATTGATGTAGGTGCAGGCGTTTTGATTTTATAGGCAAAGTTAAAGTTTAGTACAAACAGACAAACAGAGAGGCCAAAAACCATATGCCCCCGATACGGGGGCATAAAAACAACAAGTGATGCATAATTATGACCTCTTACTGTTTCTCCTCCGGTTTAATTGTTTGCAAAATTGTTAACAGTTACTAAGTAATGATCTTGTCATCCTGTAATTTTGAAAAATTCCTAAAGCTACCAATTGGACTGCCATCAAATGAAAGAGGCATTGAAGACATAGCGCCAATTACACAAATTAATGGCTTATATTGTAACAGAAAAAAGCAATCAAGATAGATCACATGGATAACTTTTTATTTCATTAATAAAGAATAAAGACGAGTTGACTAGATTGGATTTATTTTTCAAGAAGTCACATTTAATGATTTATGCTCAACTCTTTCATCATGAAATAATCATGGTAAAACACTTAATTTAGTCCTACTTATTGTTTATTATTCAAATGGATCTATACTAGTAATTTAATTTGTATCGTACTTGGAAATGCAGTAAAAACTGTTCAAATGGAAAAATCCTCTGTATTCGTATAAAATTACTCTTCAATTGATTGGAGTAATCAGGGACATAGCTTGCCCTAAAATAATGTGTAGGCACCTTTTGTTTAGAAGTTCAGTTGTTTACCAATCAGTGGTGTTAGTTTATTTTGACATGTAGAAGAATCACAATATGTCAATTTGCATTTGTAATTTAAAATTAACCACCTTTACTAAAATATATTCCCAAATATTTACATTCATTAAAAAATTTGACTGGTTCATTCTTGTAAGTAAAATTTTATATATTTGTTATCTACCTTTCGAGAAAATATTAGATTTTGATGAATAAATCTTATTAATGTTTATCTTTTATTTTTTTTTATCTTTTTTATTTTTACCACAATGTATTATACATAAATAATGATGTCCCTATTACCACCATAAAGAACCTGTGGTTAACATCTGTACTTGTTCAGATAATTTTACTATTTAGACTTCTGAATTCTGGAAACTTCCAAAATCCGGATATTTTGGCCGGTCCCAGGGGTGTCCGGATTTCAGAAGTTACCCTGTATAGTGTATATCACTCTATTTTCCCTCTGCAATTTATTTCATTTGTTTATGACATCATGAACTAATTTATTGCATCTATCTATCTATATATATAGTTGAATCGCGATAGTTCGAAATGCCTCGGGAATGTCCGACAATTTCTAACTATCGCACTTTTCGAACTATCGCATGTTTTGTATATGAGAAGTCTAGAATGGAGAGACCCCGCCGTTGAAGTGTGACTTCTACACGTATTCATTTGTTTCTGCTCGAACTGAATTTTCCTCGGCTGAAAACGGTCAAAATCGGAACAAGCTGAATTTACTTGTTTACTGGAGACAAGCTTTGCAAGGGAAATAAATCTTTCATAAAGTTTATCTTAAAAAAAAAACAATGCGGTTGAGTCGGTGGTTCTGTACTTTTCCCGGATTAGGCTACTTAGCACAAATTTAAAAAATGGCTCAATATTTTTCATTTTCTCGTCATTTCTTTGGTCATATATCTTTGCTAAAAATGTATATACGTCTTACACATGATACTATTTTCCCTGGACTGTCACAGATGTTTGACATGGGTCTGATACACATGTGCTGCCTTTACACAAATGATTATGGTACAGTAAACAATTACAAAATACACATGACTTTTGTCGTCAAAATTTTGAACACTTATAAAATCAATTATTTCTAACTATCAAAAAATTGAATAGGTGTGAAAAACAGCGTACAGTCATTTCGAACTTTCGCATTTTTCTAATATCGCATTTCGTACTATTGCATCGAATCTATATTGAAAATAGAAGAAAATTCGCTGGGACTGATGAATGATTTCGAACTATTGCATTTTTCGAACTATCGCATTTCGGACTATCGCGATTCAACTGTAATATACACTGTAACACCCAACTTACAATGACAAGCGTTGGATGATATCGTGTTTCCCTGCGTCACAGCCTCTATTTGAATACGATCATGTAATGTTATAAATCATATTATATAAATCGAGAACTGGTGACTCTTGACAATAGGTCAAGTGAGGATATGCAAACAAAAACCATGGGATGTTTTGTGTGCATGTAATATCCAGGCCATCCCTATAACCGCCTACCTAACTCTTTACCAGTGTTAAAATGCACGACAGTACAAGTCTGCAATCATACAACCATTTAATCCTAATATTAAAGCAATTCTTCTTCTTGTCGAAAAACATAAAAATACTCTCAATAACAATAAAATAGGGCTTGACACTAACTTTTTTCAGGAGGTAGTCAGCAGGACTACCAGCAAAGAAAATGAGGTAGTCCTTGCAAAATATAGGTAGTCTTCATTCTACTTAATAAAAATGTGTTTGTCATTATATTTAAATGCTTATCGAGTGAACTTTATCAGAATACAAGACAAGTATGAAAGTCAGATTTTCAGGAATGTACTGAACAAAGTTATACAGGTTACGTCACATCAGATCTTTATTATTTAGTTTACGTAAAGTAATAGAAATCAGGTCACCCAAATTTCAGATAGCCTGACAGGATACCTAGCTTGGCAATCTTGGTAGTCCTTGGAGAAAATAGGTAGCCTCGGGCTAACGGACCATTGTTAGTGTCAAGCCCTGTCAACTGATCGCATTTCTTGACACACTGACGTCCATGTTGATTTTTGCTTGATGACCTTAATACCGACTATCAACCAATCAAATTTATGCGATGTAGGTTACTAGGTAGAAACGCGGTAAATTCCTGCATCAGTACTAAACTCCTACCAATGTGCGGACCATCTAGCATTTGCGGAAATATCAAAACTGTGTTTTAATAGATCTAATGCATAAAAATGCAACAAATTTATTTAGCAGTGTTAATTTGAATTGAATGCAAATTTATGGCAGTATGAACGATAAATTGACTTGACAGTAGAAATGATATAATTCATCAATGAAAAATGTTTTAAAGTCGCGGCATGCAATGTAATCAATATGTAGTCTGGTTCCCTTCCGACAAATGCCAGGTGGAACGAAAGTGGAGGCGACACCACGCATGTGAGAGTTAATGTTATTTACTTATTATCTGGGCATCGGCGGTAATAGCATCACCGTGGAAATACACAAACAACTACAAGGGTTACAATTTCTAGAGTTATTCATAAACAATCAATAGGTGACGTTATGTCTGATATATCGTGAGATTCGTGGTTACACATCATGGAATCACTATAGCATCACAATGTCAGAGTATTTATCAGACAGTCTTTCTAGAAGGGTGTCAAGAGTATTTATCAGACAGTCTTTCTAGTAGAATGGTGTAACCAGTTTTCGTGCCATTATTATGCAACTGAGAGAAAGGAAAGAGTGCAGGTACCAATGCTACAAATATAAGATAATCCACGAAAATTCCACTTAAAATTCTTGTAAGAACCTACTTCCTCAATCTGAGAGACAGCGTTCCGACATTTTGGCATTCGCTTGTGGAATGTCGAAGTTGTAGGAGACTTGAAGTCTTCCCATGTTTGATCTATAAATTCTGGAATCGTTATTGCATCTGGCATGATTGCACCGTACTTGTAAACAGCATTTTTCTCAAAACTACATTGTAAAATTTTGTTTCCGTAAAGACCGGAAATGGCAGACAAGATTGTTGGTTGAAAGTACCGCAACGACAAAAAATGAACGAAATGAGCTTTAGTGCAATCATTTTAGATAGGCTACATACAAATCCGTTCATCAGAATTTGCGATTTTATTACTTATTATTATATATCATGGACATTATGTAATATCGTGTCCCAGTATGTATTTATTCATAAGTACAATAGATAAATTAAAAAAAAAAACGCTTTGAAGACATGGCGACTGCGTTAGCCGGCCTACACCAGCTAACTGTATCGTCCTATCTTACCCGGATAATAGCAGCATCTGTTCCATAGATGTGCACATTATGAATGCACACCACTGATATATGTTTAAAGTCGTGCTAGTTTTTGAACTGGTTTCCAAATAAAATCAGTTAATTACTTAATTATCTTATATAATTATACGTATATAGTTGGTTTAAAAGAGCTTATATATAATTTATATGTTATATATATATATTCTCTTTTTATTTGTAATGATCTTGCCGACTCAAAGTAAAACTCATTTTATCTTATCTAATATATATGATATGTAGTAGTGATTATATATATAGTGTTATATTAAAACTCTCATAATTTGATATATTGTCTTCGATTGTAGCACATTGATCAGTGATATTAGAGACACTATACACATTTTAGTAATATACATAGAGCCCTTCAGTTGATATCTAATTAAATAAATATTAATCTGTGATCTACAAGTCTTCTAGAAATACATCATCCATTGTCAAAGAACAGATCTAGTTCAAAGCACACATATAACACATACATATAAGTATAAAGTCATCTGGAGTGGTATTCACAAAACAACTAAGATCTATAAGAATATCAATGATGATGATCAGTCTTCCTATAGAGAACTTCTATCCAGGACCAAGCTTCCAACCCTTCATATTAGACATATATGAGGACAATGGCCCCAGAAACATTCAAAATTATAAATAGTTTGGCCCCTCAAGTGTTATCAAATCTTATTAAAAAACAAAACAATACATATAACTTCCGCTATTCTAATATGTTACTGATTCCACACGTGAGATATACTATCAAAGCTGGTAAAAACTCCTTCAGGTATACAGTCCCTGTACTATGGAACTCCCTCCCGGAAGACTTTCGAAAATGTAACAGCTTCAAACAGTTCAAGGGTTAAATTCAATTTTAAATTGGAATTGGCAAGATTGTAAATGTAATGCTTGTAAAATGATGTATAATTTGTTATACTGATTACAGGGGTTGCACAACACGAATATATGTTCCAAAGCTTTTATATATTTACTTGCTTGCTATATGTAATGTATGATGTAATGTTTTTACTGTGCCTTCTTTTTATTGTCAATAATTGTATGTAATTGTGCTTCATGTGCATACTAACTGCCGTTTATGTCTTAATTATATAGCTCATAAGTTTATTATTACATGTATTTACTTTTTATTTTATGAATTGATGTTTTTAAATGTGCTTTATTGCCTAAGTCTGTATGTTCTTAAACATGCAATTGTCTTTTACAGCTCTTATATAATTTGTTATTGTTGTTTACTCTAGTTAATATATAGTCGGCTCAAAAGCTCTTAGATGGCTTATATTATACTGTTGTTGTCTTACCGACTTGAAATAGATATTATATCTTATCGAAATCCTATTTGGCTACACCATAACAATTTTTATCCATCTTCAAATTAAAACTTGGGTCAAACTAGCGATTTTTAAGGATGCGCCTTACCCGATGATCAAGAACAACCCATCGTACGATAACTGCATGAGGACCAACAATTAATTAATTGTAAGGTCGATTGAAATCAATTTATCTGCAGTTAAAAACGTAGCATAAGTGGTAGTTATTCAAATTGTCAAACTACAGGACGTAGTCTCATGTTAAAAAAGACAGGGAAACGCTTTGAAAGGTCCACACTCACAAAAACAATTAAGACTTTTCCAAACGTTCCTATACTTGAACATAATACATGACGAACAACGCCAACAGGGAATCAACAGTTAACCATGAAATATTTACTGGACGTATTGTTGAACTAATATGTTATTGACACGATTTTAATTTTCGAAAGCGTCGTCTTACAAACCAAGAAAATGGTTCGCTGGCACAAACACACATTTTTGTACTAGGTGAAATGCCGAGTACAAACCACGTGTGCAAGCAAATGGGTGTCTGAAACTTACAAATATGCGTACATACAACTGGTATGTGAGTCGTGTGTGTGTGTATCTGTTAGTCATGAGACGGTGTGTCTGTGTATCTGTGAGTCATGAAGCATGTTTGTCTTTGTGCCTACGAGTAGTGAAACTGTGTGTTTGAGTCCTAAAGTTGTGTGTGTCTATCTGTGAGTCCAGAGGCTGTTTGTCTGTGTACAGAGCCTCTCCAAAGCAACACCCTTTGCTGTTGTTGAAGGTAAGTTGTTTCTAAAGAGAGGGCCGCTCTGGAGAGGATGTACGTACTGTGTATATGTGAGTAGTGAGGCTGTCTGTCCGTGTAAATATGAGTCGTAAGACGGTGATTCTGTACACTTATGAGTCCTGAGGCTGTGTATCTGTACATGTGTGCCTATGAGTCGTGAAACTGTATCTGTGAGTCCTGAGACTGTGGCAGTGTATCTGTAGGTAATGAGGTTGTGTTTGCATGACTTTACCAATGCATGTACGTGTGTATTTGTGTGTATGGGTGCTTATACGTGCATATGTCTGTGTATATGTACGAGGTACATAATCAGTGTATCATTCAATCCTATAGTTTGTTTATTATTACTTTTTTTATCAGAATTAATTGCTCAATCATATAAAAAACGCGCGAAAGTCCAGATTGTAATTCGTTTCTACCATTATTGTTCTGCGTTTCATAGAAAAAATGTTACTTCAATGATAGTCTATATAACCCCAAAACGGCTATGAATTCAAGCATCGACAGGGGAAAATGCTCACCTGAAGAACTAATTAAACTGCCCAGCTAGCTTATAGAAGGACGGTGGTACTACTCAGGTTTAAGCCTGGGATTTCCTCCATTGTTAAAGTCGTTCAATGACCCTGACTGTTAAAACCTGGCTATTGACCAGGGTGATGTTAAGCTTGTCATTCTAGCTGTATATTATATCCAATATTAGCTTCATCTATAAAATTAATTAAAGGATTGTAGGCTGAATAAATAGTTGCTTTCTCCGGATTTTAACCCCTCAAAGTAGGATTAATAACGTTTTCATCAGAGCAGCTGACTCACAAATAAGTAATTGTCTATGTTATAATGATAAAGAACATCTTCATGATTAAAATAATACTCATCACGTGATGGAAACTGCTTATGTATCTAGGCTCATTAGAACATAGAGAAATCAGTAGGGTGAAACAGCGGTCAATTAATGTTGGATGAACATGATTAAAAGACAACTTCTCTAAATTTCTATTTATTGCTTTAACATTTTCTTTCATAAAGAAGTTCAGCAAAATGAAATGCGGGTGTGTTCTCTTGTTTTGTTTAACACTATGGGTAAGAATATGTTACTCGGAACGTACAGTTTTATATGTTGGGGGACTGATGGAACTCAGTGAGAGCTGGTACTCCAGTTACACGCCATTGTTTGTACGAATCATCCAGCGTGCTATGGAACAGATACATCAGAGGGAAGATATTCTCGCAGACTTCCGGCTTGAGCTGATCGTACATGATACAAAGGTAACATTTTTATAGAAATACAGATTTAAGTCAAAACTAAAATAAAGCCTAGTTTAACGATAATCGGTTTTATACCGACATTGAACCTTTTTTCAGAAAGAACGCGTCCGATAAATGTCAGCGTGCAATGAAGGAGCGCAAATGCGCCATAACAGACACTTTTTTAAACGAGTGTTATGAGCGTGGAAAAATGCTTTGCCATGTTCATTTTTATCTTTTTTATACACATTGAATATGATATCAATACATAATATTACAAACATAACAATTTATATACGAAAGGTACATCATATCACATATAACTTTATGTAACGTGCGGCCACCGAACACCTAGTCTGCGATCGGCACCCCGAGGACTCCGCGTACAAAGTCGCAAAGTTGCAGGGCTGTGGCAACGTCGTGAACTAGATTTTCGACATGCACATTTACTAGCGATTTTCGGATTCTCAAGACAATTGTGCGGTATCCCGAGACATCCGCACAATTAACGTACAACTTTACACGGTGTCTGGCTGGAATACTGTCTATCAATACTTGAGTTTGAGTTACTAATACCGCACAACACCACTCAAACACCTTGTGACTGCATTGCATTTTGTTACAAGTCAGCCACAAGACTGCCGCGAAACGTACGCAATCAGACGAATTAGCACATTAACCGCGCGGCAGTCCTTCTATAAAAGCCAAATCCGCTCAGACCACCCACCACACGCTGTTGATGGCAGCAAATAGTGCCTCAGTGTTGCAATTGTTCCTACTACATGTAGTTCCTTCCTGGTGTTTGTATGTATCTATGTTTTGTATGATAAGGTTACTTAGTGCTTGGACCTTTTAGCATACATGTATATAATTATAATTATATTAAACAAAAGTGAGTCAGAATTGATGAAAAGACAAGACATGACAAGATATGTTCCTTTATTTGTCTTTCATTTCTCCTTCTCGGTCTCTTCATTCTGTCCCGAGCCTACGTCCTGGTTTGCCGAAATTGTGACGGAACACAAGACGTAATACCCAATCAGTTACTCAATGGATATAATAATGTATATTATGTTTATAACCTTTATTACAATGAAAATGACAAAATCTGGTCCTACGATGTAACCCTCCGAACTGGGCTGTTGTTATAAGAAGTTGTTGGTCCTGACGCCAAACGCTGAGGACAAATTTGCCTTACAGTGCATTGCAGTGTCGTCAGCAAACACTTTCATCGATGTGCTAAAATGCCGAATGCATTTACAACCACACGTCTTGCCCGGGATTGCCTTTAGTTGAACATCATTTGTTCAATTGACATCGCTCTCATCGAGTACGGTTTCATCAGCCAGGTCGGAGCGGGAAATCTATCTCTAAGTATGAAAAATGGAATGTTGCGATCAATTTGACGGAGTGGCTCGGTTAGAGGAAAACGAATGGTTTTGTCATCGAGAGCGGCTTATAGGGAACACTCAAGCCAACATTCAACCCTGATGTATTGCTTCCCACACTTTCTCATAGAAATGTGTTCTCTGTACCCGATATGCACACACAGGAACGCTATGAAGCAGAAGACTTTGTAGTTGAAGAATTAGCTCCCAGACAAGGGAGATGGTGTTGTACGCAGCACCGAAGACGCAATGTACGGACCAGAAAGCGAAGTGTTATCACCAACTTCTACCCGGGTTCAATGGTACCACGACCTCTGTAAAGAGAAAGAATATAACCAACGTACATAAGATTAAGTTTTCAATTTTGCTAACATATACACGAAACCACACACTTGTTTCGATAAAGAGTTGCAGCTTGCAAGAGTTTGTATTGTGGAACATTTAACGAGACTCTATGTATCAAATGTTGTTATTATTCTATTAGACTTGGTATTGGTAACGTGCTGGGTGACCCGCCGAAGCAACTGGGCAAACATGTTTCTGTCTATCTTTATGTAACTTAAATCATCTCAAATGAACTCCCTCGCCAGCACCTGATGATGAGTATAATACTTTCCAAACAACCGTCGCCTCTCAAATTATGGTTTGACCCAACTACACCTCTATCGTCTGACGTTTGACAGATAAGCATTGGTAAAATACCTTCATGATACCCTTCTTCATCAATTATCATAATTAGTGCAACACGCAACCTATGTGATTGTCATCAGGAAGAGGTGCTTACCTGTAAAGTTCTGACGAAAAGGTGATGGTTGTTTGAGCTTGGATTAATATCCACAATTGGGGATAATCATGCAATGAGTACACAAATACTAGTTACGTAAGGTTTTCGTACGAATGTCTTGCAAAATATTGCGTATCGTAAGGTGGCCGCAAGAAAGCTTTGCGAATTCTTACGACATTCTTGCAAATTTGCACGGTTGTTGCACGATCATCTTGAGGAAGCCTTACAATACATGCGTTTTGTTTTCCTACGTTCTAGCTGCGAACACCGTGCGACCCAAGAGATCATCACGCAAGCGTACAGTGCCTACGAGTGGTACGGGCCTGTTTGGACGTGTGGGAATTTGTCTATGGCACACCGGGACTGCGATACGAACTGGGCTTTTAAGCGAACAATTATACACATTTGTAAATTAATAAAAGCATGAGCCCATAGACATGTCACAGGCGGCATTGCAATATCCCTGCACCGTCATCGGTTAGGGGGCCGCGGTCTCATCGTGCAACCAACAGAAAATTTTTCGTGAACATGATGCCCGAAAGAAATCGTACGAAGATTGTAGGCTCGTTGAACCTTCGCACAAAGTCGCCATCCGCTCAAGAAATTGCACGGATATTTGATCAACCATCCTGCATATATCTTACAGCGACAGCGGCCTAGTTTCCGATATTTATGTATTTTGGCGGTCAGGTCAGGAGTAGAGAGAAGACAATGGTATCGAGACTGACTGGTTTCTTGATAGGCAGCAGGCCCGACAGGGACACGGAAGGAGGATGTACTGCCTACTGATACATATCATCTTGGGACACTATGCATGTACAACACCCTGATGCAGAAGTTTATTCGAGATACAAATGGGGACTTCACCGCCGTACGGGGTTGTACGATTACCGTTTCGCCAATGATCTAATACTAGTAATTCATAAGCCAGATGCTAATATTTAAGATACACTTGAATGTGTTTGTAGCCTAATCTTATACTAAGTATTTTGTGTAAGAGAACGATTGACATGTTAATCTAATTACAGGGTAAACCTGGTATAGCAGCCATACAAACGATGAAACTTGCCACTGAAGGTCCACCAAAAGTTGCAATTATCGGACCAAATTTGTCAAAATCATTAACTCTTACGGGACAAATTGTTCCATTTTATCATCTTATAGAGGTAAATGTTTCATCATATTAATTAAGTATATCCGTTAATCTACAAACACTACTATGATGCTAATTATGTACAAATCTTTCATTGTTTGTTTTCGTTAAATTTTAGATTGACCAATCAAGTATAATAAATTTAAACCTGAGTTTATATTGCTGTCGGAAACTGATGTTGATACAATGTCACAATGCATTATATCTAACATCATGTATTTAATCTATAAACAGATGTCTAGTATAGCTACAACTACAACAACGGTGGACAGATCAATGTATTCAACATTGTTCAAGGTGAACCAAGTATCCGAAACTCTGAACCCTATCAGAATAAAACTCATGAAACATTTTGGTTGGACGAGAGTCGGAACGATAGCATTTCAACATGATATTGATGTCTCAGTAAGTTTTCCATGCTTGACACCATACCGTCACATTGACATTCATGATACAAACTCACATCACTTGTCATGTTATTAGTGTCATATGTCCTTCTATACTACTAGTGTTATGTACCATGTTACTCTACTAGTGTTATGTATCATGTTATACTACTAGTGTTATGTATCATGTTATACTACTAGTGTTATGTATCATGTTATACTACCGTGTTATGTATCATGTTATACTACTAGTAATATGTATCATGTTATACTACTAGTGTTATGTATGATGTTATACTACTAGTAATATGTATCATGTTATACTACTAGTGTTATGTATCATGTTATACTACTAGTGTTATGTATCATGTTATACTACAAGTAATAAGTATCATGTTATACTACTAGTGTTATGTATCATGTTATACTACTAGTGTTATGTATCATGTTATACTACCGTGTTATGTATCATGTTATACTACTAGTGTTATGTATCATGTTATACTACTAGTGTTATGTATCATGTTATACTACTAGTGTTATGTATCATGTTATACTACCGTGTTATGTATCATGTTATACTACTAGTAATATGTATCATGTTATACTACTAGTGTTATGTATCATGTTATACTACTAGTGTTATGTATCATGTTATACTACTAGTGTTATGTATCATGTTATACTACCGTGTTATGTATCATGTTATATTATTACCCCGCACTTTTTTCGTAATGTTATTTTCCCATAGGCAAACAGGTAACATTTTTACTCTTACATTCATGGTGCCACGTGACTGAACATTTTTTTACTGTCACTGGGTAATAGTAAATTTTTAACAGTATTTTTTATTGTCACAAGCTAACAGTATTTTTTTACAGTATTTTTTACTGTCACATAGGTGTTAGGTTCATAAGTATTTTCTTAAAACAAGTTTGGGGTAATAAAATAAATAACACATAGCTTACGTTGTGGGTAACAGTAAAAATGTCAGCCCTCGGAAAGTACTGTTACCCACAAAGCTATGTGTTGTTTATATACATGCATGTACTACTAGTATTCTGTATCATGTTATACTGCTACTGTTATGTATCATTTTATACTACTACTAGTGTTATATGACTGTTTTATTTCCCTTTGTAAATGCAACAAGAACTGTGTCATTTGATATCTGGGGTATTCACCACCTTCAGTGATAGCTCTAGTTCATCAGTTAGTTCACCGCCACATAGTATTATATTGTTACAATTTTTAAATGAATATCTTTTTCATATTTTACCAATTTATTTTGAAACTTCTTCAGTATTTAGTAATATTATCGAGCGTGGTTCAACGTACTTATTCAATTCTGAAGAATTTTTCAAATAAACTGTACACCCGACTTAATGTTGGTCTGATTCACGCCTTTTAGCATGTCAATCACAAATAAATAATCATCATTGGTAAGTGACACATTACATAATCGTGAAGAACATTCTACATGTATATGATTAAGTAACCTTCTTCATATATTAGAAACGGGAACATTAACTAATTAGAGTCACGTGAACGACTTAAAACGTTGAGTAAACACTCAAATGGTCAATGGTTGTGTATTAGATAGAGAATAGAGAATCATTGTTTATTTGAGTTAGACAAATACATGTATTCGTATTATTTCAGCAAATGAATGCATTTCATGAAAAATTAGACGAAAATAACCTGACACTGGTTACTTCAGCGATTGTATCCAAACCTAGTAGTATAAAAAGTGTGATTGTTGCATTCAAGGTATGAATTCCTTGTATTTTATCATATCGCTGTATTAACATATTTCTCCATGCATATGGATTGTTTATATGTCTTGAATAAAATGTAAAAGTTGTTGTGATCAATGTGTATCTACAGGGGTTTTAACATTTAAAGACATTTGCTACAGTTTCCAGTTTTTGCATATAGACATATAGGGAAAATGGACACTCTTCCATGAACTTTGCATGATCATAACATATGCTAACAGAAGCATTTTAAGCGAAAAAATGTTTTTTTATATATTCAATTTATTTACAAGTATTTAGGCCACCGGCCCATGCACATATATTACAACATATCAACATATAATTACATAAAACATGTAAATGTGAAACACCAAGCTGACTTATTGGCAAGTTGACTAATATTATATAAAGTTCAGCTTGTTTACAACATAATTTTTATAGCAAGGATAGAAACAATAATTGGTCAATATGTAATACAATGTGACAAGTGTATAACATACAATACAAAGTGAGACATATGCAGCAATTCAATGAATAATGCTATATTTCTATTAATTGCTTCCTCAAGTTAAAGGCATAATATGTGTACAGAGCTAAATTCCTAATGATATTGGTATTTGTACTTGTCATAAAAATATTAAAATTGTTAATACTAGGATTTTTATAATATTTTTCATGTATATACTGCTGTCGCAAACAATGATAACAAGGGCAAACAAGAACAAAATGGAATTCATCCTCTATACATAATTTACAATAAAAACATTTCCTGTCACTTCTAGGGACACCTAAATGTCTCCCCTTTTCTATTAATAAGCTATGAGATGAAGATCTTAATGATACAAGGCTTGATCTAAATTTTGAAATATCTTAAGTATCAACATAGGATTCAATTTCAAATTTTGATTTATAAATTCGGTATAATGATAGTTTATTGTTTTCTATACATTTAGTGCTCCATATTTGAATACATTGATCTTTAAGTCGCTGAACATAAGTATCGATAAAAGTATTACAATTTGGTACTCCTTGATTTTCCCATACGTATCCAAAGCCGTTGGTGTATAAGTTCTTTTTTATATGACTTACCCAATTGATGTAACCATGAGCGTCTAGATTTAATAACATACGATAACATTTTTAACATACCTATCATTTGGTAATACTAATATCCTTAGCCAATACTTAATACATCTTTTCTAAGCTATAATATACATAGGATAACGACAGCAGTCATCCATAATTGCTTCGTTACATGATCTAAGAGGAGCAAAGTATAATTTATATGGCATAGGTAGGACATTTTTCAACTAAAGACAAAAATAGTTGTTTTTAAAAATGGTGGTCAGCTCATAAAACATGAAAAATGGTTTCATAATGGTAATCGTGTCGAATCAGTTTACTCGTTTATGTACATTGGTTTAAATTTTACAAGTAGGTTATCATCTTTGTATAAAATGGCTGAATGCATGGCTATCAAAGCTAAACGTGTAGTTATCTCTCTGTTAACAAATTTGAAAAATGTCCTACCTATGCCATATAAATTATATGTATGTTAAAAATTGTTATCGTATATTATTAAATCTAGACGCTCATGGTTACATCAATTGGGTTAGTCATATAAAAAAGAACTTATACACCAACGGCTTTGGATACGTATGGGAAAATCAAGGAGTACCAAATTGTAATACTTTTATCGATACTTATGTTCAGCGACTTAAAGATCAATGTATTCAAATATGGAGCACTAAATGTATAGAAAACAATAAACTATCATTATACCGAATTTATAAATCAAAATTTGAAATTGAATCCTATGTTGATACTTAAGATATTTCAAAATTTAGATCAAGCCTTGTATCATTAAGATCTTCATCTCATAGCTTATTAATAGAAAAGGGGAGACATTTAGGTGTCCCTAGAAGTGACAGGAAATGTTTTTATTGTAAATTATGTATAGAGGATGAATTCCATTTTGTTCTTGTTTGCCCTTGTTATCATTGTTTGCGACAGCAGTATATACATGAAAAATATTATAAAAATCCTAGTATTAACAATTTTAATATTTTTATGACAAGTACAAATACCAATATCATTAGGAATTTAGCTCTGTACACATATTATGCCTTTAACTTGAGGAAGCAATTAATAGAAATATAGCATTATTCATTGAATTGCTGCATATGTCTCACTTTGTATTGTATGTTATACACTTGTCACATTGTATTACCTATTGACCAATTATTGTTTCTATCCTTGCTATAAAAATTATGTTGTAAACAAGCTGAACTTTATATAATATTAGTCAACTTGCCAATAAGTCAGCTTGGTGTTTCACATATACATGTTTTATGTAATTATATGTTGATATGTTGTAATATATGTGCATGGGCCGGTGGCCTAAATACTTGTAAATAAATTGAATATATAAAAAAAACAACATTTTTTTTCGCTTAAAATGCTTCTGTTAGCATATGTTATGATCATGCAAAGTTCATGGAAGAGTGTTTCAAGAACAGCGTCAAGATACCATTGCTACGAGAAACCGTCTCCAAGGGTATAAAGATACTACCTTTAAAGAGACCCCCATACTTCAAAGGAATTAAATACTATATAAGAAGTAAAACCTAATAGCCTGAGTAAGCTTTTGTAAAATAGTGCGTTTTCAGCGCTTTCTTGAATGACAGTAGTGCTTTACTGTCTCTGAGTGCTGTTGGCAGTGCATTCCAGAGCTTAGGTGCCGCGGCCGTGAAACATCGATCACCGAACGTGACAGTCCTCATCCTCGGCACAACAAGAAGAACAGAGTCATATTGAGACCTAAGCTATCTTTGTGGAGTATATACTTCCAACATACTTCTGATGTAGCCAGGGGACTTTCCATTTAGTGCTTTGAAAACAAAAGTCAACACCTTGTACTCCACTCTGTATTGTACAGGTAGCCAGTGAAGATCCTTCAGCACAGGGGTGATGTGATTGTAACGTGGTGTCCGTGTGATGAGGCGGGCGGCTGTATTTTGAATATTTTGTAGTTTGTTCAGAATGATTTTTGGGGAACCGCACAGTAACGAATTGCAATAATCCAGTCTTGATGTTACTAACGAATTGATAAGGGATTTTGTTGCACCAACAGTCAAATATTGTTATTGATAAGAAATATTGAAAAAAAACGTTAGAGTGATTGTTGTCTTCTACAGATTTTATAAATGTATATATAAAAACATCAGAACTGCTAAATATTGTATTTATGATCTGCATTATTATTTGAAAAAAATATTTTACACAAAATGGAAAAGGATTAAGTTTGCTATAATTAATATATTGGCTTTACAAATATCACTATTATGTTACTTACTGTAGATGCAATTAAGCTAAAAATAAGTTTGTTTGGAGTGCTCCGACCCAGAATTTTAGCACTGGGTAGGTACGTAGGGATTTCTTTTACTATATAACAACAGTAAAAAATCTCCCAAAATTTTAATTAATTATATTCATTTGCTAGGATTTTCGTGAGTAGGTAGGAGCACTCCAAACAAACTGATTTTTATTTTCAGCCCTAAAATATCTTAAAAATAGTATATTCCGCTAAAAATGTTTGTTGTGAAAATGATTTTAATACGAGTGTGTTTTGTTTGATATAGATGTCAGTGAGATGTTTTCAAATTATTACTTTAACATCTTTTTTTTGTAAAAACAATTCCAGCAATTTAACGTGAGAATTATAACAGTCTCAATACCGGGAGCTATAGCAAGAAAAGTGTTATGCGAAGTAAGATAAGATTTTAATTTTATATTTGACAATATAAATATTTAACTCCTTACCCTCCTTTCAATCAAATGATTGAGACGTGTTACTCGTTACATATTGTGTAATAAATAATCAATGAAATATACACAACTGTTGTGTGTGTATGTGGGGGGATTCACAGTTTTGCTTGATAAAAATAAATTACTTCTACATGTATAATTTCTCTCTATACTGTTTCATAGTTATTGATCCATAAAAGAAGCATGACATACCTTTAAAGGAACAATCGCGTTTTCAGCTCACCCCCTGCTCAGGGTAGGCCGTAGTGATCACCATGTATGCCGTCGTTGTGAGTCGTTGCAATTGATTCTAATTATTCAAATTAGATTTTTTTTTTTTAAATTAATTTGATTCAACATTGGAAAAACACTATTAATGACATGTCAAGATTAAATTATTTTAGTTAATTCAAAAATGACTTTTCATGTTCCAATTTTATAAATATCATTGAAAACGATAAGTTGAGAAAACAAATTACATCTTTTAGACTATCATCCCATAAATTACTTATAGAGACTGGGTGATCAAATAAATTTCCCGTGAAAATAGATTATGTAAATTATGTACTTTGAAACAAGTAGAAACAGTTCATTTTTTTCTTTGTTGTCCAAAATATTCACTCATTAGAAAAAAATATCTTGGTAATATTCCTTGGCCATCCTTAAAAAATTCTATAACATTTTAACTACAAACAACAACAAAATGCTCTACAAGTTAGCTTTATTCCTAAAAGAGGCATTTTCACAACGCAACAACTGTCTTACGTCATATTTTTTTTATTGTCCAATTGCATTTAACCACTGACTGTATTGTACTAATGTTTTGTATTTTGTATTGTATTTATATGCATTTTCTATATTTCTGTCATGTTTGTATTGCTTTTGTACTGTTTTGTGTATCATAGGCAAGTATTTGCCGATCTGTAAATAAAGTATATATATAATTAACATTCATCTGATATCATAGAGCCAATTTCAATCAAACTTCACCGCAATGATCCTTTGATGATACTATATTAATTGCAATTGACCTCGGATGTCACTTGTTAAATACACTTTTAAATACATACATCTTTTTATACTAAAACCGCATGGCCTAGAACTTGTGGTTAGCGAAGTCTTGTGGTACTCTGCAAATATTGTTGGGATCAAAATTGCTATGTAGATATGAGTAACCATGAATTTATGTACGTGTGTAATCCTTGTGTAATTGTCTATTATTAAACTTAGTTTACCATTCTATTTGTCATTTGTTTTCATATTATGCTTATATTGTGTTTCCTTGTATATTGCTGCATGTAACTCTTCAGAAAATGGAGGAATAAAAAAATCACTTTTTTAAGTTGTTTTATAAATTATATTTTAATAGACAATTTACATTTTCAAGCAATTATTTGGTTATAATATATACATGTATTATACGACAATACCATTATTAAGTCGATTTATGTTCTTGATCAATTACTAAGCTTTAGAAGATTTTAATTGGACGACCAATTATTTCAGTCCCCAGGAACGCTATGTGATGAAAGTGTTACCACATCTGTACACCGGACTGTAACAAGTAGAACATTTCTAATACTATAATGTTTAAACTGTAGGCATATCACATGGGTCTGTACGGTACAGCATATGTATGGATATTTTCTAATCCTACCTTACATACAAACTGGTTAGAACAGATACGAGCAGATGAAAAATGTACAACTGAACAAATCAAAGTCGCATCTTATGGAGTGTTCACACTGGATCATCAGAAAATTGGACATGAAAACTCTACAGTGATTTCAGGGAAGGTAACAGCTAAATAATTATTTATGTTTAGTTTATCATGCACTGTTATCTTGTCACACTGAGACCTATCACAAGACAAACTGTCACATTTCGTAGTTACCTTGACCTCCTGTGGCCGAAATATACGTACATTATGACGTTTATTAACCAGAAAATCACAAAATGAAAATGCCGAATATGGCGGGGGGGGGGGGGAGGTAGGTGGGCGTCAAACAGGTGGCGTCCGGTCAATAACTTAAGATTAGATTGACCAATCTTGACTAAACCTGGTATTTAGGATCCTTGAACGAAAAGCTAGCTTGGAATTGTATTTGAGGTTTGTGGGGGTCAATGTCACTGTTACTAAAAATAGAAAATCAGTGTCCGGACAATATTGACCAATCTTAAATAAACTTTGTATTTAGCATCCTTGAATCAAAACTTAGCTTGGAATTGTATTTGGGATCTGTATGTTCAATGTCAAGGTCACTGTTACTTAAAATAGAAAATCCGTTTCTGGTCAATTACATAAGTTTAGAATGACTTATCTTGACTAAAATGGGTATTTAGCATCATTGCACGAAAGCTTAGCTTGGGATAGTATTTGGGTCACTGTTATTAAAAGCAGAAAATCAGTTTCAGGTGAATAACTTAATTATGGATTAAGATATTGCGATGAAATTTTGTGTGTAAGTAGCTGCCATAGAAACCCTGCTTGGGATTGCATTCTATGCCAATAGGGTAAAGGTCGCTGTTAACTTAATGGCTACTTTGGAATGAAGCTTTAGCGCAGAATTATGCGTGGTATTAAAGCCTTGGAAAACCGGGTTTCATTGCATTGCCACGTTTCTTGCTTTTTGATTTCAGAGTGCAACATATTATTATTTTTCCTGCGATGAGCATGCAGAACAACCTGTCTATGTTTTTTTTGTGTATCCACAACTATATGTTTTACCGCATGACTAAGTTGACTTCTAGTGAACTCGCCCTGCGCGAACCAATTTTCACATCATCTCAAAACAATGAACTGGGGCTTATTCGAATATCTCAGTGCTAGTAGGCCACATATTGACTCCTCTTATGTTAACTGAACACCTCAGTGCTAGTAGGCCACATATTGACTCCTCCCACCTTAACTGAACACCTCTCTGCTAGTAGGCCACATATTGACTCCTCCCACCTTAAGTGAACATCTCACTGCTAGCAGGCCACATATTGACTCCTCCCACTTAAATTGAACTTAATTGAACATCTCACTGCTAGTAGGCCACATATTGACTCCTCCCATCTTAATTGAACATCTCACCGCTAGTAGGCCACATATTGACTCCTCCCACCTTAATTGAACATCTCACCGCTAGTAGGCCACATATTGACTCCTCCCACCTTAATTGAACATCTTAGTGCTAGTAGGCCACATATTGACTCCTCCCATCTTAATTGAACATCTTAGTGCTAGTAGGCCACATATTGACTTCTCCCACCTTAACTGAACATCTCTCTGCTAGTAGGCCACATATTGACTCCTCCCACTTAAAGTGAACATCTCACTGCTAGCAGGCCACATATTGACTCCTCCCACTTTAATTGAACTTAATTGAACATCTCACTGCTAGTAGGCCACATATAGACTCCTCCCACCTTAATTGAACATCTCACTGCTAGTAGGCCACATATTGACTCCTCCCACTTTAATTGAACATCTCACCGCTAGTAGGCCACGTATTCACCTTAAGTGAACATCTCACTGCCACCTTAATTGAACATCTCACCGCCAGTAGGCCACATATTGACTCCTCCCACCTTAATTGAACATCTTAGTGCTAGTAGGCCACATATTGACTCCTCCCACCTTAATTGAACATCTCACTGCTAGTAAGCCACATATTGACTCCTCACACCTGAAATTTGATAATTATTTAACATCCTACTTCTCGGCACATAATACACATTACAGACACCATCAACTATGTGATACATACCTAACACAACTGCTGATCAGCCCAAGACTTACATAACGTTAACTATGTTGTATAGATTAAGTACGTTATGTTTATGTACATGTATTGCGTTGTTAAATTATTTCGATGTAATATGTTTAACATTTAAAAATCTTTCACTTCATGATACAAGCGCCAAATTTGGCATGAATGCTCAGTAAGGCCAACTCTCTCAAAAAAGCACGTTAGCCACTTATTTTTTTCAAATTGGCGGCCATATTTCTCAAAATGCCGCCATGGTTATCTCAATATCGCTGATTTAACTCGATGGTAATATTAATCATTAAAAAAGGACTAGACTCTATTCATATGTGTTTGAAATTGACAGAAGTATGTTAAAAAGCCGTGAACGGCTTAAAATGTCGAATTAGGGGTTGAACCAAACGATTGAAATGACGTCGTTTTCGACGTCAAAACGGTCATTTTACGGTATTTATAGTGCCTCTCTGAAAATACCTGTCGCTCTATCAATTTATGTAGAAATTTAATGAAGTAAACATTTAATAGCGGGAAATAAAATTACCTATACGTAGGAATATATTTGATATTCATGAAGTGCATGTAAAACGATTTTAGATATGAAGCTAGGTGTTTTTTCATCATACTTCCAAACTTAAACTGTTTTCATTTAAAATCGACTCCTAAATCTATTTTTTTCTGGAATAAAATTAGATGTCCCATCTGTTGTTCTCATAAATTTTAAGAAAAACTATCGAGCCATTTTCATTTTATCAAAGTTTCACCTTAAAAAAGAAAAAAAATGCTTTCAGATTGCTGTCAAATACATGTATCCCCTTTGATTGCTGTAGCTCTGCAGCCTTTTCATCGTGTTTCTATTATTTTCTATTTGCTTTTTTATTTCTTTACTCTTTATGAGACAGACACATAAAGCTATGTATTAAAACTGCTGGTTCATATAGAAGTACAGGCCAAATCAAATCGATTGCATTTATATCTACCACGACATCCACTTTTGCAACCACATTTTGTTAATTTTAACAGCTCTGTACATTAATTGGGATTAACTTCAGTTTAAAGTCACCAAAAGATAATCTTGTTTCTTCAACCCCTGTCACCTGGACATTACCATCTGACGAATTGTAGCCTGACCCCAAATACCCCAACATGTTTAATAAGCAGCGGTTTTATATAAATTATTCAAGTAGAGGAGCATACGCTTGAGGAAGATTTGTATTCGAATTTTTTTCTCTAATGTCTAACACTTTGCATAAATAGCAATGGTCATTTTTCTGCTACCATTGACAGGCCTGGGTAGAAGTTTTGACCTTCCATAATTAAGCATAAATAGCAATGGTCATTTTTCTACTACCATAAACAGACCTGGGTAGAAGTGTTGACCTTCCATAATTAAGCTGGACAATTCCCTCACTTATAATATTTTTCTGGACCTAGGCGAGACTCGAACACACAGCTAGCGGTGAAGGACAAATGATTACTGGTCATTTAACCACGGTGGTTCCTTGAATGATCTCAGCTTCGAGCAAACTACATGTAATCTAGTCTTGTATGATAGATATTTACTGTGGGACTATTCCTAGCCCCTGTTAAATAGTTATTCATACTTCATGAGCTATTCAAATAGAATAGTTCAAGAAAAAATAATTATTTCATGAATTCCTTTTGAAGGGGATCATACAAAAATAACCAATTTATCTAATACTCTGTTCATGAGTGAAAATGAATTGAAATTCACTTGTCATTGCTTAGCCTACATAGAAATAAATGCCATGTATCACAATTCATATGCGATTTTTACGTTGCGCAAATCCAATCCAAAGTTTCTATTCCGAGATTAGGCAGATCAGAGAAAACATTGACGGCTATCACATGACGAATATTAATAATTGACTTTTACCTTGATACTGGTATAGCCATGTACGATGATAAAAGTCTTGGCGTCTTCATGGTCATATGACGTAAGCCCCTAGAGACTGTCTAATCGATTATGAATAGCAATACATCTTCAAGTTACATAAGAGGTATTGGTTCGCCACTATGCAACATGTTTTTCAGTGAGAAATCAAAAAAGGTAATATACGAGCATTATAATTATGTCGTATGTGTTTATCAGTAATATCCTTGGTATTGTCTAAAACTAGACAATATATTATTGTTTGTTTATCCTAAGTAACCGTGAAATCCTGTTTGGACATATCATGGCAACACAAGACACCTTGGCTAGTAGCTGTAGACTTATGACCGACTTAGAAATACATGTTCTAGGTCTTAATATCGTAAGTATCATCTGCTTTCCAGTGCCAACACATTGATTAAGTTCTGGCTTAGTGGGCGTCTTCGTCAGACCTGGGGCATATTGAACATCAATGGGACTAGCACAGATGTCTAGTATACAGCTAACTCATTAACATCAAGGAGCGGATAATGAAGGTGTTGGTTGCCATCTTAAAATACAGGGTTAATAGTAGAGCTACTCATTTGAGGCATAAATGTCAATATGTTGTAGTAGAGGCAACTGACAGCAACACTCATCACTGATTGTTGTGAACTTTCACCTTCGAGTCACTTCATTTGTAAGACATAACAATTAATTTCCCTGCTATATGAACATCATCCTGTGAGGTAATAAATGCCTCATTACCGACATCCGAACACGTACATCATATCTATTTAGTAGTGGCTACCTACTGATTACAACGATGCACAATTAAAGTACTCATGTATTGGCTAGTGGGATTAGAAGTGCTTAAAGAGGCATGCCCTGGAACTGAAGCATCTCGAATAGCAATCAAATTGGTATCATTTTAATGCCTAAGTCAGTTAATGAAAGCCCTGTAAAATATTTACGAAATATTTCGCTGGTTTACACAAAATACACATTTCAAAATTTACCTGCCGATTTCAACCTCAGAAATTATTCTTCATTTTCACAACTCGACCCTTTCGGGATCTGTCAAAACCGAAAACATAGCGGAAAAAATGTCAACAAACTGAAATGGTAAGTATTGCTCATGTTATGTTCACTTAAAAGTGCTCAGTTAAACTCTCAAATGAATCGGAAATATTGTTGTCGTCAATAAAAGGCTAACAGCCTTTTATTCAAACCGACATACAAATACCGACGCGCGCGTTATAGGGTCATTTTTGAACACACATTCTTCTTTGACTTTTCGGTAATAATTGGTCTTACAAATGACAAAGGAAATTTTGGTGTACGAAAAGCAAGACACAGCAGTTCCTGGGCATACCCCTTTAACATGGAAAATTGACGTTTAGCTAAAAATGGTTTACATGCCAAGTTTCAATGTGTTTTGGATGTGACTTGACATTACATTTTTCAATTCAAAAGCAGTAGGATTGGTTTCTTTATGCTTCAACATAACAAACAGTCAAAACAAAACGTGTTTCTATTCCATTTAACTTATATTAAACAAGAGGTATATTTCAAACACATGTGCCTGCTAAACGCCACCTGGATAGTAATTTCCGATGATTAATTGGACAAGGACTTGACCGTTGATCTTCCGATCTCGAAATCAATTAAGGTCATCTTGTAATGTTCAACCTTCCTTCCTAATCTGAGGTCCATGGGCCAAATTACTTTTCAGTTATTGGCAGGCAAAGTCTTCGCGTTGCATGTCACTGTGACGGAGGAACGTAGGTCAGATTGATTTTGTAGGTCACCGTCACCTCAAACGTTGACCTACTGGCCTCAAAACTAAAAGGAGTCACTAACATGTGATAACCAACCTCTCAACACTTCTTTGAAGTGTGAGAGCATAACGAATAAAATATTTTCAAAGGTATTGCAATAAAAATAAATAAATTCCTACTTCAAAATGGCCGCCATTTTGAAAATCAAAATGGCTAACGTGCTTTTTTTGGAAAAGAACACATTGAACTATATCTGTGCCAATTTTGGTGCTTGTATCACCATCTGAAAGAGTTTGAGATATTTTCTACTTAATCTGCCCAGCTGATTTCAGTTATAAGCATGTTGCTTCGGAAACGGTAGGATAATGATTTATATTAATATTTAATAACCATGCATTCATTTCGTTGAAAAATTGACAAATAGTCTAATCAACGATTAATTTGAAAATGAATGTATTGTAAGGAAAGACACGGTAACTCAAAGTTTATCTTATCTACAGGCACCACAGGAGGAGTTGGATCTGATAAAACAGTTGGCGGAGAATTCCTCGTATAGGTATTCAAAATACTCGGGCTGGGTACATGATACCGTCTGGGCTCTAGCTCTAGGTAAATCATTCTAGATTTTGCTTTTAAGTATAATTTCTATATCAACCGACAAACCTGTTCTAACAATTTGCACACATCGCTGTCAACAAACTATTATCCTTAATGACTGACCTACTGGTGTACGTGATCTGTAGGAATATTGTTCCTAGTCAGTGTTCATAAAAATCTCATGTGTATATCTGTTCTTATTTTTTGTTATTTATTTTGATCAAACCAGGTTCGAATTTGAAAAATCATAACTTAAGCAACAAAGTTCTGTTCTGTAGAAAATCTATATTTAAGTGAAATAATTCTGAAAAAATTCTCAAAACCCAAATCAAAAGCTAAAACCAAAACTAAAAAAGCAACTGAACTGACTTATGCACCAGAGTGTGGCTTGTTAAAATAACCGAAAAATGGTCAAGTGACTTTTTATACTTAATCACAAAAACTGACCAATCACTGCAAGGTTCTTCAGGATTTTAAAAAGGGCTTAGGTCAAATGAATGATATAGGTTAGAATGAAACTCTCTGTCCGGGGATTTAAGAAAATCGCGAACGTTTCTTAACTTTGTTACCCATGTTTCATTCTGATAGTTTTAGTTTATTTATGTTCATGTAGGGGCCTATAATGTATTCATAAAACTTAAAATACGGGCTTTGAAACTGGGTAATATATTTGGAAAACTTTGAATACGACATGTTTCACGTCACGTCTAAAACATGTAGGTGTACGAGTACATACTCCAAATTTTGTACAATGTTTTTTTCTACATACAATCTACATGTACATGCGTGCAATGTATTATCCATTTTTAATACTTTTCTTTTTTATACTCATCTTAAGAAATTTAATCAATTTCTGTATAGTCATTTCTAATATGAAATTTCATTTCGTTAAATGCTCATTAGCTTTTTGAATTTATCAATACAAAACAATAGATAAATTGATGGTAAAATATGAGAAATGTATTTTATTTGCTCAAAACAATATTTTACATAATGCCTCTCTCATGCCACATCTCGCAAAAATGTTGTCAGATGCCTTTTCTTATATCATTGAAAAAATAATGTGCTACATTTCTATAATGTACTTCGTGATTAAAAAAGAAAATTTCGGAATGTTTTTATTGCAAGTAGAAGTCAGTTTCACTGGTAAGACATCTTTTTAAATAAAATAAGATATACAAATGTACTTTAATTTCAACATCCAAAAAGTTAATTGGGCTTTAAATACAACTGAATTCATTCAAATTTACAAAATTATAACGTCAGCCTTTTATACGTACACCACTATATATGTAAAATAACTGCTCCTTAATAATTATACGTACACCACTATATATGTAAAATAACTGCTCCTTAATAATTATACGTACATCACTATATATGTAAAATAACTGCTCCTTAATAATTATACGTACATCACTATATTTGTAAAATAACTGCTCCTTAATAATTATACGTACATCACTATATATGTAAAATAACTGCTCCTTAATAATTATACGTACATCACTATATGTAAAATAACTGCTCCTTAATAATTATACGTACATCACTATATATGTAAAATAACTGCTCCTTAATAATTATACGTACATCACTATATTTGTAAAATAACTGCTCCTTAATAATTATACGTACATCACTATATTTGTAAAATAACTGCTCCTTAATAATTATACGTACATCACTATATTTGTAAAATAACTGCTCCTTAATAATTATACGTACATCACTATATTTGTAAAATGACTGCTCCTAAATAATTATACGTACATCACTATATTTGTAAAATAACTGCTCCTTAATAATTATACGTACATCACTATATTTGTAAAATAACTGCTCCTTAATAATTATACGTACATCACTATATTTGTAAAATGACTGCTCCTAAATAATTATACGTACATCACTATATTTGTAAAATAACTGCTCCTTAATAATTATACGTACATCACTATATATGTAAAATAACTGCTCCTTAATAATTATACGTACATCACAAATGTAAAATAACTGCTCCTTAATAAGAAGTCTCTTACTTCAGACATAGATCAGCCATATCAATATGCTTATATACGAAGATAATCACAAATAATATATGAGTATAATATTAAGTAATGTTGTTTCATATGACAGGGTTAAATAGCAGTCAGCAGTATTTTGAAGCTAGAGGGATGTCCTTACATAACTATACCAATAATGAGAACTATTTGAATGGTATACTTCATGGAATGCAACATGTACAATTCTACGGAGTATCGGTAAGAAAACAGGCAATGTTCATTTCTTCTTTGTGGTACATATTGATGTATATCTATATATATTCTGCCCAACTTCTGATATTCGTATACTACATAGATCTATACATGATGATAAGAAAGTTTGGAGTTTGTTATCGAGATAACCATGACATTAGAACATGAAGAATGTTAGTACGTCGTTAAACCCCAAATAATAAAACGTGTAAAACTATTTTACAGGGTCCAGTATCCTTTGACAACACCGGAAGTAGGGTTGGGGTGACGTATATGGAACAGCTTTACGGTATGTTGCTTGTGATATTTGTTAAAAACACGAACAGCCGCTGACAAATGAAATTGTTGTTTTATATGTATTGAATTTGCAATCATAGCACATTTACAGATTGTCCAAATTTCATGTCCAATGAAATGTCCGCATTGTTCCAAATTTCAAATGAAATGCGGACATTTCATTTGAAATTTGGAAAATATAGCTCATAAATGTGCCGAAAACCAGGTTTGGAGAACATAAGTCACATATTTTTTCTGCGTATACAGAAAATAGTACAAACTGAAAATCAGTTATCGTTCATAATTCAAATTGTATGCGCCGCTTGCGATGAATTGAATAAAATCCAAATATGAACGATATCGAATTCTAGAAATTCTTTGTTCAATTTAGTCGGGAAAAAATACATCAACAGGTAAGTATTACATCATTTCCTTGTGGCTAGGGGCCACACTATATCGTGCTACTTAGATAAAAAAAGCTAGAAGGCGCTATAAACATAACTTTTTAGTAATTTATAACATACAATCATCCATTGTGTTAAATATGAATTAATTCAATCAATCATTTCATTGGGAACTTTTAACATATTCACATACCTGCAAAAGACCAGGTCAATCTTTATGTGATATCTGACAACACCATTGTGTCATGCTGTTGTGATTAGGATACCAATGTCCGTATCGGCAACCTATTTGAATGTTTATTGTGTATTATATTTAAATATCAATACAATATGCATTCAATAAATAATAAAACATTCAAATATGAACAACATTGATAATAATAACAATCAAACAAGATGACTCCATGCCACATTTTATAATTTTCTGAGGAAAAACAATGGCAAATCCGCATGTCTTCAATGTAGGTCGAATTATATGATTTTGCAAAAATAAACAAGGCACAATTACGATACGAAAGTAGAAAAATCCTTTGGTGTTCAATTGAGCAATGTAAACACTCTGTATGTGGTTCTTGATTTACAAGTGCTATATTGTTTTAAATTTGTGTAATTCATTTTAGTATTTTGAACAAAATAAGTTTCCTTGAACAATACTCGACGAAAATAAATCAAATTTATAAATGTGTAAATGTTGTCCATGATGCATCGTTTCATGGAAATATGACGAGAAAGGATTTACATCAAAATATCATCAGAATATGATGGAGAAATTAGACCAAGTGAGGTAGAGGTTAAAACAACAACAACACACCATCTGGTTACCTGTTTAGTAGACTACTACAGTACATCGCCGATATATGGACTTTACTAAGTTGTTGATGTAAGTCTGTTTGGACGACGCATCACTGGTCTGTCCAGATTATCCCAGACGGGCTCGATAGCGTTGAGATCCAGATTTTTAGCAGATCGGCCATTAACGAAATTACTGTTATTGGCTATAAGGAAATACACACCGTCCTCTTCAGTCTGTTTCTGTGTCATCCTCGGTTTTGATATACATTTCATGTGTGTAATGTTTATATTTGCTAACATGTTTTATATCCATGTATATGTTTTTTAACCAGGTTTTCACAAAGTGTCAAACAGGCGGTGTCCGGTCAATAACTTAAGTTCTGATGGACCAATCTTGACTAAACTTGGTATTTAGCATCATTGTAGGATCCTTGAATAAAAACCTAGCCTGGGATTGTATTTGGGGTCTGTGGGATCAAGGTCAAGGTCACTGTTATTAAAAATAGAAAATCAGTGTCCGGTCAATGACTTAAGTTTGGAATGACCAATGTTGACTAAACTTGGTATTTAGCATCCTTGAATCAAAACCTAGCCTGGGATTGTATTTGGGGTCTGTGGGATCAAGGTCAAGGTCACTGTTACTAAAAATAGAAAATCAGTGTCCGGTCAATAACTTAAGTTTGGAATGACCAATGTTGACTAAACTTGGTATGTAGGATCCTTGAATGAAAACCTAGCCTGGGATTGTATTTGGGGTCTGTGGGATCAAGGTCAAGGTAACTGTTACTAAAAATAGAAAATCAGTGTCCGGTCAATGACTTAAGTTTGGAATGACCAATGTTGACTAAACTTGGTATTTAGCATCCTTGAATCAAAACCTAGCTTGGGATTGTATTTGGGATCTGTGGGGTCAAGATCACTGTACTAAAAATAGAAAATCAGCTTTCAGTGAATAACTTAATCAAGGATTAAGATACTGTGATGAAATTTTGTGTGTAGGTAGCTTACATGCAGCCCATGCTTTTGAATTGCATCTAGGTTCAGTAAGGTCAAGGTCACTGTTACTAAAAAAAGAAAATCAGTTTCTGGTCAATAACTTAAGTAAGGATTGAGATATTGCGATGCAATTTTGTGTGTTGGTAGCTTACATCCAGTCTATGCTTTTGTATTGAATTAAGGGCCAGTAGGGTCAAGGTCACTGTTACTAAATATAGAAATCAGTTTCCAGTCAATTACTTAAGTTTGCAATGACTAATCTTGACTCAACTGGGTATTGAACAAACGTGCATGAAAGATTAGCTTGGAATTGTATTTCGGGTCAGTTTGGTCATGCATGGTCACCGTTTCTAAAAACAGAAAATCAGTTTCTGCAGAATAACTTAATTAAGGATTTAGACATTGCGATGAAATTTTGTGTGGAGGTAGCTTACATAGAAACCAAGCTTGGGATTGCATTCTATGCCAGTAAGTTAAAGGTCTATGTTAACTTATTAGTAGCACTGGAAACTGAACCACTGATGAAGCCTTAGCGAAGAATTCTAGAGTACTGTGGTATTAAAGCCTTGGGAAACCTGGTTTCGTGGCACTGCCGCGTTTCTTGTTTTTACTGAAATAAAGTCAATCAAACAGCCCTTGCACATGATATGTGGTATTATCATGCTGAAAGTCAAGATGCTGTGTGTGTGATAACGTGATGAGCGGTAATGACAAGTATCTAAATTGTCATTATTGACGACTAATTGAAAGATTGTTATGAATTATTGCTGCCAAAACATCGACAGACCTCCCCGGAAGGATCTCGTTCCATAATTGCATACATATCACCCATGGTAGACGCACATCCTTCCATCTCCATAATGTAAACAGCAACTCGTCCGAAAAAAGAAAAAGAACTGTATGTATCGCCGCTTTGCCGTGTCTAACAAGTTGGTACACGTGCCAAATTATGACAATTTAAACGATGACCTAGGGCAAGAACGAACCCAACATGAAGATGTCGTTACAACTGTTTTCTCGCAGAGGACTATGAACAGTTTGCCCAAGATTCGCTTATTGGTGTGTTAGCCGCAGCAGCGGTAGGCGTGGTAAATATTAAGTAATTGCACTGGCACTTGTTCCTGAATAACGGTCTTGACCATGCATTGTAACTGTTTGCAAATTATTGAGTGTTTTTGACATACGATATGCTACAATGGAAGAAGTGAAGCGTTTAAATTCACTTGACAACAAAGTCAGTACGACAACTGAAACATATTGGCCTAATACCACACGGGACATATGGAACAGTGCATCTCGTGTAAATCAAATACCACACAGGACATATGGAACAGTGCATCTCGTGCAAATAATATTTTATGTTGTTTATTCAGAGACATATTCTATTACTTATTAATAGAAATTATTGAACTTTCAGGAAGTAACATTGACTTGAACACTAATGACTCCACATTTAGACTCCAGATATTTATATTACAAAATCGGAGATCAAACTTCACACAAAGATGAATGACATTAATGATTGACGTTTAAATACAAGTCATGTAATGTATAACCACATCCGACTAAAACGAAATGTATGGAATTTCTAGATAGTAAACGTAATTGTCAAAGCTATTCAGAGATTTAATTAATTTTAGATGATACCTACTTACAGAACGTCAATATACATATTTTTGTTTGGTTTGGGACACTCATTTTAATAGATTTATTTCCTGTATTAATTCTAAAATATATCTTTTTTGAAAAGAATAACACTGTTTCTATCTGACGATATGAAACTATTATTTTATACTGCATACTTTTATCGACGATTGTTGCTCAATTAGGGGTTGGGAGAAAGTTATTACTGTAACAATACATTTGAATCAATATCACGTGACATTGTATATTATAGTTTTGGCAAGTGTGAACAGTTTCCTGTTACAGTGTATAGAATTTACGTTTAATTACAAACAATAACATTACACAATCTTTCTCATTTATATCTTCGATAGTTTGGAAAAATATTCGACTAAAATACGTTCAACATTTACAATTCCGTCGAATAAAATTCCCTAAATATTTCTCTTTAATAGGCTAACATTACCTATCTACATTAATTACACATTAATTCTTTAACACAACACATGTTATGTGTACAAGTCGTGAGTTTCTTATTTTGTCCAGTGTAGTAAAGACATTGATCATCATGCGAAACTGATAAAAATTGCAAACGAACTACATTACATGTATATGTATATTATATATAAACAGATGAAACCCGTACATACATTTTAAGTTATGATATGGTTGAAGACAACTTATATTGGCATGTTCCAGAGCTGTCTATTTGGAAGGGTAAGTCTGTAATTCAACAAAGGCATACGTGATATATAGATCATGCTCTTGTCTCATTCTATATATAGAATAACCCATGCTCTTGTCTTTTTCTATATTTAGAATAACTCATGCTCTTGTCTTTTTCTATATATAGAATAACTCATGCTCTTGTCTTTTTCTATATTTAGAATAACTCATGCTCTTGTCTTTTTCTATATTTAGAATAACTCATGCTCTTGTCTTTTTCTATATATAGAATACTCATGCTCTTGTCTTTCTCTGTATATAGAATAACTCATGCTCTTATCTCTCTCTATATATAGAATAACTCATGCTCTTGTCTTTTTCTATATATAGAATACTCATGCTCTTGTCTTTCTCTGTATATAGATTAACTCATGCTCTTACTCTCTATATATAGAATAACTCATGCTCTTGTCTTTTTCTATATATAGAATAACTCATGCTCTTGTCTTTTTCTATACATAGAATAACTCATGTTCTTGTCTTTTTCTATATTTAGAATAACTCATGCTCTTGTCTTTTTCTATATTTAGAATAACTCATGCTCTTGTCTTTTTCTATACATAGAATACTCATGCTCTTATCTCTCTCTCTATATAGAATAACTCATGCTCTTGTCTTTTTCTATATATAGAATAACTCATTCTCTTGTCTTTTTCTATATATAGAATAACTCATGCTCTTGTCTTTCTCTGTATATAGATTAACTCATGCTCTTATCTCTCTATATATAGAATAACTCATGCTCTTGTCTTTTTCTATATATAGAACAACTCGTGCTCATGTCTTTCTCTAAATAGAATAACTCATGCTCTTGTCTTTTTCTATATATAGAATACTCATGCTCTTGTCTCTCTATATATAGAATGACTCATGCTCTTATCTCTCTATATATAGAATAACTCATGCTCTTGTCTTTCTCTATATATAGAATACCTCATGCTCTTGTCTTTCTCTATATATAGAATAACTCATGCTCATGTCTTTCTCAATATAGAATAACTCATGCTCTTGTCTTTTTCTCTATATATAATACTCATGATCTTGTCTTTCTCTGTATATAGAATAACTCATGCTCTTGTCTCTCTCTATATATAGAATAACTCATGCTTTGTCTCTCTCTATATACAGAATAACTCATGCTCTTGTCTTTCTCTATATATAGAATAACTCATGCTCTTGTCTTTCTCTATATATAGAATAATTCATGCTCATGTCTTTCTCTATATAGAATAACTCATGCTCTTGTCTTTCTCTATATAGTAGTTTTCATGCAGCTGTCTCTTTATAACTCTTTGTAATCATAATTATTAGATGAAAGCAGCGGAATTTGTTGATGTATTTCTTGTTGGTCGACATAACCTTCTACAGTATTTGAGAACCAGATTTTAGCGAGCATAGACTTGTAATAAAAACATGTTCATGTTCTAGAGATTCCATTTTATTCATTCCAAGACGATCAGTGTTGTAAGCAGCGCATTCACCATGATGATGTTTCTGTTTGAAGTAATTATGTGCCTTGGTTCTAGAAGAACAATGGTATAGAAGTACATTGAATAGTTTATTTCTCTCGTTTGTGTATTTCCTATCTAACATTTACAGATGGACAGATTCCTAGAGATAGATTTGTATACAAACGTGTATCTGTTAGTAAAAGTAAGACAGCAGCAGTTTGTGTTATAATTACTGGTCTTATAGGGTTTGTGCTGTCCATTGGTTTCCTTGTCTTCAATATATACTACAGAAAGCACAGGTATATACATTGTATATAGTGTTTGTAAAGCCATAGACATATCTGATATCTATCAATAATTAAATCTGAAAATGTTTAGAGCTGTATCTGATACTTTATTCTGATATCTTGTAAAAAAATGTTTGTAAATAGTTTTTTGTTAAAATTGTTTTGAGAAAACACTATAAGATTATGAAAACATTTCCTGTCAGGTATAACGTTTACTTTTATAAAGCTACTATAAGGGATCCAGTTTGGATTTGTTGTTTGCAAAATTGTCAATTTTATTTTAAAGGGTTGTGAAGATGTCAAGTCCACTGATAAACAATGCGATATTGTTAGGTTGTATACTGATGTACATCGAAGTTTTCATCAAATCAATGGAGTATTTGGATGCCTTACACTTTGCCAGCGACTGGAGACTGTGTACTGTAAATATGTGTTTTATTTAGTTTATCCGTCCTTAAATGATTCATTTGTCATCCATTTTGTCCACACATAAGAGTAAAGATGTAAAACGATAAACAGTGATCTTGTGTACATATGTTTTCCCACCAAACATGAAAATATAGGAAAATGACAAGGAATCGATCTAATGAAGCCGGGTCATAGCCGCTGTATAATAAATTTCCTATTTACCCAGCAGTTTTAAGAGACACACCCACACAGGTCATACAGAACATCGTTTGTATAAGTGGCATATACATCTTAAACCACTGTCACACTAGGGCCGCGTTCTCATGGCGATCCCACGGCGTCCAAGAAAATGCAGTACGCTGATGTGCTCGCAGTACGCGCAAGCATGGCCGAAGCAACGCTGTGACATAGCCAGGAGACGCTTTGGGATCGCATGTAACGCCAAGTGGTGGTGCGCAGTTTGAGCATGCACAAAACAAACGCCGTCGCTCGGTGATCTAACAAGAGCGCTGTGGGATCGCCGTAAGGTAGCCATAGCAGCACTGTAAGGTCGTCTACAACTTATATTTGAACAAAATGAACACTATTGTACTATAGGTGGTAATGGTGTTTCATTGCAGAAGTAGATCATTCAGAAACATTAATTTTGTGACATGTAAATCAGATTTTATATCATATGATATCATATATCATATGTTTTTCATATGAGCATTTGTGCTCATGGTGAGCTTTTGTGATCAGTCGTTGTGATCACTCAAGATATCACTATTTTAAGGTCAAATCTTAAGAAAACCTTGTCTACGCTGTAGTTGTCATGTTTTTATTGGATACTCACCAAACCTTGTCTGAATGTTTATCTTAATGATATGTAGGACAAGTTTGAACGTGGGTCATCTGGGTTCGCTAGGTCAAATCTTAGAAAAAAATTGTTAACATTGTAGTGTCACAGTTTTGATTGGATCTTCTCCAAATTTCGTTCGAATATTTGTTTTAATGAACTGTAGGTAAAGTTCAAACATTGATCATCTGGGGTCAGACGCTAGGTCACCAGGTCAAATAATAGGAAAACCTTGATATCAGCAGACCTCATGAAACTGGTTCAAAACAATGTTTCAATGAGTAAACAATGATTCTCATGTGAGCATTATAGGGCCATCTTGGCCCTCTTCTTTAAGACCAGTTAGTATATTTATCCATGAATGGCTTCGGAATATTATTAATAAAGTAATTTGAGTTGACTTAATGTATCTGGCTTGGATGTGAGGCCAAATCAAGTTTCACCAATTTATAGATTTAAAAACTAAACCATAATTATATACTAAAATAAACTCATTGTATAAAGTGCATTGCAAATGATTTGAATCAAATATTACATTTGATTGGCCTTCTATAAACCAATATCGCACGTAATTTTCAATTTTTTTAACAACGATAACTAGTCTATATTTAGGAATATATTACAATAAATAGCCTTAAAACCACTATAAATGTATAATGCAGGGAACCGTGCCTCAGTTTTTTGATAACGTCCTCGGTTACGCCATAGATAACAAGAACAACTATAACAAAACGTTATAGGTAGACGAATTACATGAAGCATATTAGTTTATTTTTTTTGTATGAAGTTGCTTTTTTCATAAAGGATATTGACTGTATATTTCATTCAATCCTCCATTGAGGAGAGTATAAAATATTCATATGATATGAGTAATACATTTTATAATGACAATCATTAGTATTTGACAAATGAATAAATTCATGTGTATAGTTCACAAGCACATGGTAATATCATACCCTACATCAATCAAATATAATCTACCCTAAATGTTAACGAATTCAACATAAATCTGAGCACTATCATACAACCACATTGAACTGCAAATAGCTACAAAACAACTTATCTAGGCAATGCCTTCATGATTTACTTACCTGTCAACTATTAATAGATTCAGTCATAACCATTAGCCAATCAAATGGCCAGGATTAGCCAATCAAGTAATAGACACTACACTATATACTCGCAAACAGCTATAATAAACTAATACTCATAAGTATAATTCGTCTAGAAAAATGGAAACAAGTATCGAAATTTTGAGGCACGTTTCCCTAGATTAACATTTCCGCTACAAAATACAGAAAACCGCTTTGAAATCCGTCATCAAATAAGACGGCAATGTTAATTCGAAAATGACACCTACTGTGTTTTTTAAGCTGAACAATTAACAATTAAAGTGTCGGATCATTATCGTCTCACGAAATCAACGAATTTGACGCGCCCTTTCAATTTTGATAGCCAATCAAAATCGCTAATGTTTACGGTTCAATAATTGAAACCACGCCCATGTTTGATGTCTAGTAAGAAATTTAATAACACCTTTTTTTCATTAATGAATTAATAGTATCATATCGTACAAATACAACGCGCATTACGTTATTGATTTTTAACGCTGATAAGGAAAAGTCGATAAAAGTGTGTAGTATTATCGCAATAAAACCGAGCGTTCGGTCAGAATTTTTTGTTGCTTGGTATTATAGTATGATATTTACGTAAAATATCATGTTACGTTATTTTAGCAATTTTAACCAATGCCGATAGGTTAAATAGTTTTGTCCAAGATTCTGATTTCTGTTTTGCCATTAGAGCAAACACCAGCCCGTAACATGAAATCTGCTGAAAAGGCATCACACTTAACAAACGTGAATTGATACATTACAATTTCAAGTGATACATTTAACATAGAAGCCGTCTTACGTTGCGTGGGTGGATTGACCTTGTTGATCATAAAAGAAATCCTTCGTAAGATGTTGGATGTAGCCTCAGATGGACGTTTTTTTTAAATTTTGCAATAGAAGGCTGAAATGGATTTATAGTTCATTGTAAGCCATTCTGATGACGAATATTATTAATTGTGCCCAAAGAAATACTAAACTCAAAGACCAACTATTATGCCTTCTACTTTAAATATGCTTATTTTTGTACGTACCTGATTGTTGTACATGTACTTTCAACGGTATGACAGTAAAGAGTGAATGTGTAGTAACATTTTTGAATAGGTACTAAGTATATGAACACTAGGTACCCACCCGTGTGTGCACGAGGAAATCAATGTCTTTATTGTGTTCAAATATAAGTTGAAAACATCTCGTACAACGCCACAGGAGCACATTTACGAAACATATCAGATTTTCCTTGCGATCTCACGGCGCTGTGGAAAATTAAACAACGTCATGCCAACGCAGTAGGAACGTGACATTGTGTGACAGGAAAACTAAGAAGTTAAACTTTCATAAAATCGTACATTGGTTTATTGTGAAGCCTGTCTGAATGTTTTCATATTATCAAATACGCTCTCTTATGACAAGTAAGCGTGTGGTGATATTTGTATAAAATCATATAGTACTCGCCATACATGTATTTCAGGTGAGAGTTTGGCTCATCACCATTGGGTTTACTCTATTATTCGGGTCACTGTTTACAAAAGCTTACAGAGTGTACACAATATTTCGTGAGACCAAAATAGTACAAAAGGTAGTTAGTTTTAGATTAATATTTATCAGTATAAAATGGACGAAACAGAAATAGACACATACGAGAACGTTACGTAAGTATTTTTTTTTCAATTTGCGGACGCCATGTTGCAGAAAAGGTAATTTATCTAATAGCTGATAGATTTTGCACACACCTTTAACGTACATTCAACTATGTATTGACTAATCGGACAGTTCTTTTTCATAAAATAGTTTTCCGACACCATTTTAGTCTTAGTAGCTTGAATATTGATAGTTTTGATAGATATTGGCTAAACATACTACACTGGTACATGAATAATAATTATAATGAATTCAACATTACTATGTTCCTATATTTTACTAGTTTATACAAGACTTTCACTTGTTTGGTATGCTTGGAGTGATGCTAGTCATTGACATGGTTATATTGATACCATGGTCTATTGCTTTCCCTTATCGTAAAGAAGAGATTGTGCATTCCTTAAAGGTACGATAAAGAGTCATGCACTGGAACTGCTGTGTCTTGGTTTCCATACACCAAAGATACGTTTATCACTTGTAAAACCAATTATTACGGAAAAGTCAAAGAAGAATGTGCGTCCTATAACGCGCCCGTCGGTATTTGTATATTGATTTTGATTGATTTATTGACGACAACGACATTTTCAGTTCTAGGGCATGCCTCTTTAAAGTTTTAGTTGTGTCTTGTAACTTACAATAAGGCTATACGACATAATAGTTTGCCACTTATACTATGATTATATGACATGGGTTCTGTAAGATTTACCATGATTCTATGACATGATATTTTGTCACTTATAAATACTATATGATATTATATAGCATGTGTTTTGTAACTTATACTATTAGTGTTTCCAGCAAATGTATTGGATATAATTCTGTTTAGAATCTGGTGAATTGTCCTGGACGATCTATTTACTTGACCTCAGTCTGGTACTAATTCATTCAGTCTGCCTCTTTTTCATTCGAATGTAATTTAGAGTTTTCGAACCCTTAGCCACTAGAATATTACGTAATTCTATGCTCTACTTTAATAGGAGGGCACCATGAACTGCTGGGAGCTTGGTATTTCTTATAGTGTTCATTTTCCAGTTGTTGTGCCAACGTGGTATATTTGAGTGTTTCCAGACTTGTAGACACGAATTAATGCCGAATAATACAAACACATCGTTCCATGTTATTGACGATACCGATGAAGTTTACAAATTGTAAAATATGATTTCACCGACATTTTACTGGGAACATATTTTACGATCATTATACCGAGTTTATCACATAAATGTGCATTTTCAGGATGTTGATGACAATAACATAATATACTCTGTTGTGTATATTAACTGTATCAGTCACTATCAAGGCTACTGGTTAGGGGCCATCTATGTATACAAGGGTTTGTTATTGGCCTTTGGTACATTCCTCACTTGGGAGACACGTCATGTTAAAATACCAGAACTGAACGAGTCCAAGCATACAGGGGGATGTATTTATAACGTGGTTGTGGTGTGTCTGTTTGGTGTACCTATCGCGCACCTGCTGCCGGTGGAACAAGTCACCTTGGCTTACACAATGGAATCGTTCCTCCTGATATTTTGTACAACGATATGTGAGTGCATCATTTTCATTCCAAAGGTATGTGCTGACTGATTAAAAAATCTTGTAAATAGGATGTTTCGATGTAATTTAAACAAAAATCATTTTGTTATTCAGTTGTTAGTGTAAAAAGTGTATGTCCTTGATTTAACTTTTTACCCAATATCGGTAAATTTCCTAATAATTGTCTTGAAAAAGGGGGAAGAAAAATTACCAAATACTTCAGTAAAAATTATAGAAATCACTTGGAAATTATGGAACTGTACTGGGTGTAACACTGTCCGAATGTAGAAGACACTTAAAGCTTTAAATTTCACTTCAAACACTGTGTTATTTACCAAATTAAGACCTAAAAATCGCAGAAAAATGAGGGGTATGAATAAAGTTTATACACTTTTTACATATGAAGGAGTAACATGGATTTTGAATGGCATTGATTATGCTGAAGTAGTTTACAAATCAATTAAAAATACACAAATGTATGATATAAAAAGTATATGTCCATGTTCATATATGAAAGTTATCATGTGAAATGGTAAGTCTCTTAGCTATTTTTTCAGTAAAATTGGAAATTCCTTAGTAAATGACCTCTTTCAAGGCAAAATCACTGCATGTTGCATAAATAACTTCATGTGCATTTCAGAAACAATATTTGACGAACTTGTATGCATTTTGGATGAATATTTTTTTAAATGGATGTGTTCATAATGCCGAACTTGATGAAAACTTACCCCACCCACCAACTTATTTAATATAAATATTAAAAAGAAATAAACAATGGTTTATATTTTTTTAAGAACTTTATGAAATGATACATTTGCAAACCAGGTTATATAAATGTATTCATACAAAATTTAAGAACCTTTAACTGATAAATACTGAACGGCATATTGTTGTATATTTATACAGACGAACTAAATTGACTGCCGTAATCTGGTCGAATGCGTAAAATACATTGTTGACTCGTTCTATACATAGCGTGACGTCACTACGTTTGTCTAACCTCTATCATAGAACTGATTACTATCCACATTTAGATAGTTTACATACGCTAAAATATAGTTACGCGGAAGGATAAAAAATGTCAAAACAACCATATCGGTTGAATGTTATTAATAAAATGTGTTTAGTTATGTAAAATGAATATGTTATACCAGTTCTATTCTTGTGCTTTTGTCAATAACACTAATTATTCAATAAAACGCAATGTTGAAGAACGCTTGGCTCCAATGTGTACCATACGTTGACGTCACGTTATGTTATTATAACTTCCATTTTGTAAGTAGTTCCTGCAAATAGCCATAATGCCCCGAGCAGAAGAACACATGTCAGTGCATAGCGCTACCGTAGTGTACACATTGTTGTTGACTACATTAACAAGATAAAAAATGCAAACATTTCTTGAAATTTTAACTGCTTTGTATTCCAAAAGTTCTGGGCCCCATTCTATCAACAATGCGTAACTTACGTAAAAACGTATAAGTTGATAGTACACAGTATGAGATGAGAACATCTTTGCAGACTGATGAAGTTACATATACTTGATGTTGAGGGAAGATAAGGAATACATGTAAGTTGTAACACATTACAGAACCAATGCTATTCATTCTCTTTAGATCCTAGGACGGAATAAATTGGGTAGTGGCGCACCAAACAACACGACTAATGCTGAATGTGGGACTTCAGAATTAAACCACTTATCAAAAGGTAAGATATATTTATATAAGAAACACTATATTTATAAAATGGTACCAAGTTCTATACAAAGGTGTCAATGCAAATGTGGAAATGCCTCCTTATAAGCAAGTTGTCGCCATAGATACGTTCTATATGTATAATATATTCTAATATGTTTCTATTTCAGCGTGCAAATCGGAAACTACTAAGAACGACAGTTGTTTAAATGATGGACTGAAAGCTAAAAATGAACAGTTGAGAATGGAAATAGCAAACGTAGGTGTTGTCTGTTTTTTTTATATAAGCGAATACATTGTATATGCTTTCTAATTCTGTACATTATATAAATCATACAAACTATGAAATAACGATGTCGACATGGATAGTAAATACATTTGTAATACAACATATGGTAGCAGTATAATAATTATTTCACATTCATCTGTCTTTTATTCTTTATTTAATGATGTAGTACATTGATTTATTTCTAATCATATTCAGGAGACGGTTGCCATGGCGAAGTTACGTAAACAACTTCTAGAGTTAACCGGAAACGTTCACTTTTATAAATCAGGGACAGACTACGTTTTGTTTAAGCGTGGTGACAACATGAATGTACCGGATGTAACTGTAGAAAGTATGGAAACTTAACTCTTAGAAGATGCTGATGACTACAGACATGTCTCCTTTCTTGTTATAACAGTATCCTAGCTTGATACCCGCCATGTTTCCAGTTAGAAGTCATCGTATACGTGTTTACATGTAGTCTTATCAATTGTTTTTTTATTATATTCTAAGATTAGCCGGTGGCCTTGAAACAATAAAAAATGTGTCGTTGTCATATACTTTGTCCAATATTTATTGTGTTATAATATATTATTTAGAATAATACCCCCTGAACATTGCCCCTTGAACGACATCCCATAAACAATACACCTTGAACAATACCCCATGAAAAATACCCATTAACGATACACCATGAAAGATACCCTATGAACAATACCCCTGAAGGACACCCCCTGAACAGTACCCCATGAACAATGCCCACTGAAGAATACCCCATGAATGATAACCCCGGAATAATACCCCATGAACATTACCCAATGAACGGTACACCATGAACGATACCCTATGACCAATACCCCCTTAACAATACCTCATGAGCAATACCCCCTGACCAATGCCCCCAGACCAATACCCTATGAATGATATTCCCTGAACAATACCCCCTGAATAATACTCCCTGAACAACACCCCCCGAACAGTACCCCATGAAGAATGCCTCTTGATCAAGACCCCATTAATGATATTCCCTGAATAATATCTCTTGGACGATACTCCCTGAATAATACCCCAAGAACGATACTCCCTGAATAAGACGTCATGAACGATACTCCCTGAACAATACCTCATGAACGATGCTCCCTGAATAATACCCAATGAACGAAACTCCCTGAATAATACCCAATGAACGAAACTCCCTGAATAATACCTCATGAACGATACTCCTTGAATAATACGTCATGAACGATACACCCTGAATAATACCTCTTGGACGATACTCCCTGAATACTACCCCATGAACGATACTCCCTGAATTATACGTCACGAACGATACTCCCTGAATAATACCTCATGAACGATACTCCGTGAATAAAACCCCATGAACGATACTCCCAGAATAATACCTCATGAACGCTACTCCCTGAATAATACGTCACGAACGATACTCCCTGAATAATACCTCATGAACGATACTCCGTGAATAATACCCCATAAACGATACTCCCTGAATAATACCTCATGAACGCTACTCCCTGAATAATACCTCATGAACGATACTCCCCGAATAATGCCTAATGAACGATATCCCATGAATGATACTACCTGAATAATACCTCATGAACGATACCCCATGAACGATACTACCTGAATAATACCTCATGAACGATACCCCATGAACGATACTCCCTGAATTATACCCAATGAACAATATCACATGAACGATACCCCATTAATGATACTCCCTGAATAAGACCTCATGAACGATACCCCATGAACGATGCTCCCCGTATAATACCCCATGAATGATACTCCCTGAATAATACCCCATGAACGATACTCCCTGAATAATACCTCATGAACGATGCTCCCCGTATAATACCCCATGAATGATACTCCCTGAATAATACCCCATGAACGATGCTCCCCGAATAATACCCCATGAACGATGCTCCCCGAATAATACCCCATGAACGATACTCCCTGAATAAGACCTCATGAACGATACTCCCTGAATAATACCCCATGAACGATGCTCCCCGAATAATACCCCATGAACGATGCTCCCCGAATTATACCCCATGAACGATACTCCCTGAATAAGACCTCATGAACGATACTCCCTGAATAATACCTCATGAACGATACCCCATGAACGATACTACCTGAATAATACCCCGTGAACGATACTCCCTGAATAAGACCCCATGAATGATACTCCCTGAATAATACCTCATGAACGATACCCCATGAACGATACTACCTGAATAATACCTCATGAACGATACCCCATGAACGATACTCCCTGAATTATACCCAATGAACAATATCACATGAACGATACCCCATTAATGATACTCCCTGAATAAGACCTCATGAACGATACCCCATGAACGATGCTCCCCGTATAATACCCCATGAATGATACTCCCTGAATAATACCCCATGAACGATACTCCCTGAATAATACCTCATGAACGATGCTCCCCGTATAATACCCCATGAATGATACTCCCTGAATAAAACCCCATGAACGATACTCCCAGAATAATACCTCATGAACGCTACTCCCTGAATAATACGTCACGAACGATACTCCCTGAATAATACCTCATGAACGATACTCCGTGAATAATACCCCATAAACGATACTCCCTGAATAATACCTCATGAACGCTACTCCCTGAATAATACCTCATGAACGATACTCCCAGAATAATGCCTCATAAACGATACTCCCCGAATAATACCTAATGAACGATATCCCATGAATGATACTACCTGAATAATACCTCATGAACGATACCCCATGAACGATACTACCTGAATAATACCCCATGAACGATACTCCCTGAATAAGACCCCATGAATGATACTCCCTGAATAATACCTCATGAACGATACCCCATGAACGATACTACCTGAATAATACCTCATGAACGATACCCCATGAACGATACTCCCTGAATTATACCCAATGAACAATATCACATGAACGATACCCCATTAATGATACTCCCTGAATAAGACCTCATGAACGATACCCCATGAACGATGCTCCCCGTATAATACCCCATGAATGATACTCCCTGAATAATACCCCATGAACGATGCTCCCCGAATAATACCCCATGAACGATACTCCCTGAATAAGACCTCATGAACGATACCCCATGAATTATACTCCCTGAATAATACCCCATGAACGATACCCCATGAACGATACTACCTGAATAATACCCCATGAACGATACTCCAAGAAAAATACCTCATGAACGATACCCCATGAACGATACTCCCTTAATAATACCCCATGAACGATACTCCCTGAATAATACCCCATGAATGATACTCCCTGAACAAACCATTGTGGTGCTCGACATGCACATAACGTCATGAAAATTTAGCTACATTTGAGGATAAGCACATAACCATTTTACCATATTTTATCAAATTCATTTAAAACCAATCACTTCAGTTAGTTGTTATAATTTGACGTCATTTAAGATGGAATGTATACGAGCATATCTTAGAATATTTCAAGTCAAGTACAACTAGAACTATCACTAAAGGTGATGAATACCCCCAGATGCGGCCTTGACACAATTATTGTTACATTTTACAGAGGGAAATATAATGCATTTTTCTGTTTTTAATACCTGCAAATTGTTGCTTAGAAATATCCTGACTAGTTTCTAAATATTCATTATATAAAAAATAACAGAGGGCCATAACTCATTAAAATTTATTTGGACAAAACCTATTGTGGACATGCACAACTTGGCAAACTACTTATCACTTCTAAGAAGTTTCACTGAATTCCTGCATGTAGTTGCTGAGAAATGGTACGGACAAAATTTACCTATTGTATAAGACAAAGGGCCATTACTCAGTGAAAATTAATCCAAACAAAATCTTGTTATTGCATGCACAACTTGGCTTACTTTTTATAACTTCTGTGAAGTTTCATTGAATTCCGATGAGTAGTTACTGAGATATTGTATACACACTGTATAAAAATAACAAAGGGTCATAACTCAGTGAAAATTTAACCAACCAAGACAAGCTTAATGCATGCACAACTAGGCTAATCACTTATCACTTCTGTGAAGTTTTATTGAATTCCTGTCGGTAGTTAATGAGAAATAGTCCGGAAAAAATTGCCTATTGTATATACTGTATAAAAACAACAAAGGGCTATAACTCAGTGAAAATTATTCCAAACAAAAAATGATTTAAGCATGTACAACTAAGCTTACTACTGATCACTTCTGTGAGGTTATATTGAATTCCTGTAAGTAGTTGCTGAGAAATTGTCCGGACAAAATTTGCCTATTGTATATACTGTATAAAACAACAAAGGGCTAAAACTAAGGGGAAATTAATCCTAACGGAAAATGCTTTAAGCATGCATAACTAGGCTTAGAACTGACAACTGCTGTGAAGTTGCATTGAAATCCTGTAAGTAGTTGCTGAGAAATTGCCCGGACAAATTGTGTCTACATACGCACGGACCGACAGACCGAACGTCCGACCAGCCGGTCGACCGACCGACCGACCGTCAAGCCTGAATCCAATATAGCCCCCATATAACTTACCTGTTTTTTGTATTGTTATACTGTTTGTAAAATACAAATACTTATATAAATATATATATATATAATTATAAAGTTTATTTTGTTATCTAAACAATAAGTAAAACAATTATTATCATAGAGAGAAAAAGAACAAAGCCAAGACAAAACAATATTTGTTGAAAATATATTAACGGTATTATATAAGAATATATTATGACAATATACATGTATAACAGATATATGTATAACATTATATAATGTTATATAATAACAGTATATATCACTATGTAACAGTATATGATAGAATATAGCAGAATATTACAGTAAATAACAGACTGTTATTTGTATGTAATCCATAGAAACCAGGTTTTATACATTTTTTATCCATGAGCACATGTATACCACGTACATTACATTTACTAATAAACGTTAATTCGCTGTAAAAAGTATATGGCTATTGTAAAGCAATCAAACTATTTCATACGCCACTAAACAAAAAATACAAATGCAATTACACATTCACACGTTGACAGGTATACGACGTTGTCAGATATACGAACTAGTCAGGTATACGACGTTCTTAAGTATACGAATTTATACGATTTTGAGAACGAGTTACCAGATATAGCGTGGGATTCGGTCGACGAAGCTCTCTTAGGGCGGTTGAAAATCTCCGTTTTCAGTTGGGGTTTTAGGTTTTGTTACACGTTGGGCAGTAAACTAAAACTGGTTTCGATTTAAACTGATTGGCGAACAAACGGTCAGTTTGAAGAAGCATTTTAATCTCCAAGGCGACAGAAGAGAGCTTTACTATGTCCTTGATATATTAACAGGAAAACACGCGTATAAAGAAAAATATAAAAAAAGAATGAAATTATTATCTCTTGTTATTTCCAGATCAGATTGTCATATTTGGAAATTAGGCTGATATATTGAATAGGCCGGGTATATGGTTGAAATTGCTCTCTTTACAGTAAAAAGATAAAAAAAAGTTAGATTACAAAATGTCCATTGATAACCATAAGGTAGAAATCTGACCATAGCTAATCAGATCAGATAAGACATTGTATATTGAGAGTTTCGGTAATGGTCAACATGGTCGGCCATTTTCCCGCGCTTTAAAAAACTGCATGTAATTTCGGACGCATCAAACCGACCAAACCGCCTCTGGGGGTATTTTTGGAAGGTTTGACAATCCGGTCCAAGATTTTTTAAAACAAATTGCAAAACTTTTTTCGTTTCAAACCAGTTTTACTGAACAAACGGACAGTTTGACAAACCAGTTGGAAACCAAACTTGGTTAGTTGCAAACAAAAGCGCCCTCAGTAAATCACATGTACAGGATTAGTGTTTTATATACTCTCGAGTAACCAATTTCCGCGAGGTTAAGGAAACATTGAGCGTGCTCACCAATAATTTTGTTTCCAACAAAATTTAAAAACAACGTATCAATAACACAACTTTATATGTATAATCTCGCATATGTTTTAAAAGTATTCTTCACTAGCTAACTCATGGACGCAGCCATTTTCATACATGTAGAAAACCAGACTTCCATTAAATATGGTAGAACAATTTTCGTTAGGTTTAGCGAAATGAATGAATTAAACAAAATTGGCGATATTGCAGTAAGAGATACATGTATAATTTAACATGTAGTTTTATGTATTTCAAGGTTTATTTTAGATCCGTTTTCAAAATATTCAACATTCAACTGTTATAGCTATCTCATAGACCTTTGTAAGCGTTGTTGGTTGGCGAATACTGCCTAGGTCTGCGTTTTGCTGGATGTTGGCTAGTACTATATATATATCTAAATTTGTATGCCCGATTTAGGTTTAATGTGGCTCACACATTCTTTTGATGTGTATGGCGAAACTATCGTTTTTATTGATAATTTATTGAATTTTGGACAATATACTACATGATGACTATCACTATAAGTGAGCAAACATTAAATTATTCTGTGTCTCCGAACATATAAGGAGGCAACCTTTTCTTCTATTTCGTTATTTGAATATCAGCCTCGGAACCATTTATCCAAGGTCGTGACGTAACTGTCAAAATGTAAACAAGCGGCTGTTAAACAGATTTTAGGAGAAAGATCGATATATTTTGAAAAAATGAATGTAAGATGTAGGTTTACTTATTGAATTATCTGTTTTACTTGATTTTATCATAATATACGAAGGGAATCTACTTTCGTATGCTTCCAAGAGTTATCCGAAGCATTTTGTTATTGACTTCCAGGGTATGACGTCATTCAACAAAATATAGCGCGAGCTTTTTGCAAATATTTCCGGTATAACGAAAACAAAGGTATCACGATTTTGGTACAGTCAGTCAATTTTGTTAGTTGGGCTCAAGTCAAAAAGTAATTGACAAAACATAGTTACATTGTCAATACAAGGAACTCTCCGTCGTCGAAGAATGAACACAACATAAACTATAACCCCGCAGACTATAACACCTAGACCGTACAGGAACTCTATCCTTGGCGTAGATAAAAATGGTGTGACTATCATAAAACAGCTGATAACTATGTTTAGATATGGTATTATGATATGTGTATGGAAAGCATCATCTTTCTGTTTATGCTTGCGTCTTTCATATCGTATTTTAATGAGCGATATAGTTGAGAACAATGCAACAATGGTGCTCATAAAATTGAGAAAGTTGATTAGTGACAAGATATCACCAAATACTAACCAAGCACAACATACAAATTGTATAACTAAAATTGGTACAACTGGTACCGATGAAGTAACATTTAGAAATGACATCACTTCCGGATAATGACCTGCGCGCGCAGCAGCAAACATTACTCTACTTGCGCCAAACGTGTCGCCATTACATGTCCCGTATATTGACAATATAACACCTATTTGTATCGCAGGGACAGCAAAACTTATCTTGTTCAAGGACCAATCATATACAACAGCCTTCGATGTCAATATTTCATCTTTAGACAGAACAGAGAAAAATGATATATTTGTAATCACATAGACAACAGTGACAGTTGACACTGAGATTATAACAGCTTTAGGTATATTAGATCTGGGATGAATAATTTCTTCTGCAATATCACCAATACGTGTAAATCCACCATAAGCAAACATACAACTGTACAAAGCTAAACAATACGAACTTATATCACCATGTGTTCCAGTGAAGCAATCAGTTGGTAAACTTGAAGTGCCTTGCATTTGAAAAACTATACCAGAAACACTTACAGCAAGGAGCACAAACATCTTAGCACTGGTACACAATATTTGGATAGTTTTACTAAAGTTAGCACTGTATGCGTTGGTGAAACAAATTGAGGATATCATCAGTATTGATATCAGTTTGTTAACGTAACTTGGAAGTAGACATCCATCTGATATCCAGACAACAAGGTATTCGGAGAACGCTAACGCCATTACTGTCATGGCCGCCGTATCACTGAAAAGTGGCATGATCCAGACGGCTAGAAAAGCTGGAAATTCTCCTAGTCCATTCTTGATGTAGTTAAAGTCACCACCAGAATGTGGAAATATGGTACCCAGTTCAGCGTACACTAATCCGGTAACCAATGTCATCAGCCCACATAGCGCCCAGATGATCAAACTGGCACCTGTAGATACAATGAATTATTAAGATGTTGTGAAAGTAATTATTAAAGTTCATACAATTAGGTACGTACATATACGAAAATGAGTATTAAGGGTCACACACAGGCTTTAGTGTCAATTAATAGCTATACACAACCATTCATTATGTAATGTTAACATTTCGTTGTGCGTAGTAAGCCGACTAGATATCTAATAAATATTGGTATCTTGTATCTCAGACCTTGGTTGTTTTTTGTTAGGCTAGAAATCCTTACACTTCTCGGTCTAAATCATAAGATACTAAAGTTTATACGGTACAATAATCATCAACAAACAACGTGGAGATTTTAGAATAAATAATAAGGTAAACTCATAGGCTCATAGCAGCCTTTCATTGATGTTCTCAGATCTTTTAACTTTATCAGACAGATTACTGCCTATAGCGCTACTAATTGATATTAATGGTGTTATTAAAGAATTATTCGATGTTATTAGAATATGACATTTCTAGATTCTACTTTTTGTATGATAATGTTTAAGTAATTATAGACAAATCCAGTGATAAAACCAATGAAAGTCACTCTTTACCTTTTTTAATCAAAGCTAAGTATGATGTTTTGCACAAATAATTTTATCAGTGGATTTGTATTATATATTCTGGACTTTGTGTAAATTAAAACATACATAGTGAAGAATGACTAATTGCAGCAGCCTCTGATTTATCTAGGTAAAAAGTAGTATATGAACAGGAATTGGTACATATCTAACAACAGCAAACAACAATAAGTACATCATATAAATACACTGCTTACAAAAAATAGCGTTCACCTTACAATAATTTACACACCTATGGATCCAGAAAACTGGAGAGCTCCGGTGGATGATATGAATATTCCAGATCCGACCATTGTACCTATACCAAATGCTACAGCACCAAACAGACCCATATGTTCCTTAGGTTTAACTACCTCTATCACTATACTAGCTCCATCCTTCATCATTGTTCTGTTAAATTTCTTGTCTTCATTTAGACTTAACGTATTGTTAACATGAGATCTGGAATCAACTTGTTGCGTTGACCACGTGGTTTGATAATGTACAAATATCTATAAGTCAAAGAATAAAGGCAAAAATCGACCGATTTATAAAATAAGGCCAACATAAGTAACTTGTTTTCGGGCAACGTGAATGGACGTTTAATTCTAAATTATCATTCTTTTGAAAAGTGCTATATGAATAGATTATTTTATGTTTTAACTTATTCCATTTTTACGTCATAATCGACTTAAGCAGGCAACAGGCAAGGATGGGATCGTACATGTAGCAGGTAGTTCAACAACATTCTATTTAACTTTGGCCAACCTATTGAAACATGTCTGAACAGTTCATCATAACGCAGGGTATTATTCCGAAGTGAAATCTAATAATGAGTTCATAAAACATCTTAAACGTTGATCCAGGATATTCTGAGATAATAAAACTCTTGTATTTTAGTAAAGATAATCCAGTCAACGATAACACGACTGAAATATTGTTTTTTTAAAGATAAGAAATAGGAACATCATAATTAATTTTGTTTTCAACAGATTTTATCTATCAATAAGTCGTTCTGTACAAAGGATGCTTTTCCAAGATAAACATTTACCTGCCAAAATGACATTAAAATTCATTGAGTTATTTATCTGAACTAAGACTAAGGTCAAGACATGGATATAACATATCGTGAACATAATGTACTGTATGTTGTATCTCTCTTTGATACTGTGTTAGATGTGGTGGCTCTAACTATTATATAAATTGGATAAATTTAGCTTGATTTATTCAAATTATCATTGTTGGTTGTCTCTCTATGTGGAAGTCATGGTTATCACATGGTATAAATCCTCGCTATGGTTTAGTATTCCCCTATGTATTATGTATTATGATTTACCTTATCGTATTTGGTTGTAAATACATGTAACACCAAGCAGTATATAGTAACATAAACGTTAAAAACGGTAAAATTTATATAAACGTACATTCATACTTTATTACAAGTGTTGTGTTAGAATTATATCACTTCACGTGTACATCTATATTAACGTACATTCATACTTTATTACATGTGTTGTGCTAGAATTATATCACTTAACGTGTACATCTATATTAACGTACATTCATACTTTATTACATGTATTAGAATTATATCACTTCACGTGTACATCTATATTAAGGTACATTCATACTTTATCACAAGTGTAAGAATTATATCACTTTACTGTGTGACGTGTACATCTATATAAACGTACATTCATACTTTATTACAAGTGTTAGAATTATATCACTTCACGTGTACATCTATATTAACGTACATTCATACTTTATTACAAGTGTTAGAATTATATAACTTCACGTGTACATCTATATTAAGGTACATTCATACTTTATCACAAGTGTAAGAATTATATCACTTTACTGTGTGACGTGTACATCTATATAAACGTACATTCATACTTTATTACAAGTGTTAGAATTATATCACTTCACGTGTACATCTATATTAACGTACATTCATACTCTATTACAAGTGTTAGAATTATATCACTTCACGTGTACATCTATATTAACGTACATTCATACTTTATTACATGTATTAGAATTATTTCACTTCACGTGTACATCTATATTAAGGTACATTCATACTTTATCACAAGTGTTAGAATTATATCACTTCACGTGTCATCTGTAAAAACGTTCATTCATACTTAATTACATGTATTAGAATTATATCACTTCACGTGTACATCTATATAAACGTACATTCATACTTTATTACAAGTATTAGAATTATATCACTTCACGTGTCATCTGTAAAAACGTACATTCATACTTAATTACATGTATTAGAATTATATCACTTCACGTGTACATCTATATAAACGGACATTCATACTTTATCACATATGTTAGAATTATATCACTTCACGTGTACATCTATATAAACTTACATTCATCTTTATTACATGTTTTGTGCTAGAATTTTATCACTTCACGTGTCATCTATATTAACGTACATTAATACTTTATTACACGTGTTGTGTTAGAATTATATCACTTCACGTGTACATCTATATTAACGTACATTAATACTTTATTACATGTGTTGTGTTAGAATTATATCACTTCACGTGTACATCTATATTAACGTACATTCATACTTTATTACATGTGTTGTGCTAGAATTATATCACTTAACGTGTACATCTATATTAACGTACATTCATACTTTATTACATGTGTTGTGCTAGAATTATATCACTTAACGTGTACATCTATATTAACGTACATTCATACTTTATTACATGTATTAGAATTATTTCACTTCACGTGTACATCTATATTAAGGTACATTCATACTTTATCACAAGTGTTAGAATTATATCACTTCACGTGTACATCTATATAAACGTACATTCATACTTTATTACATGTATTAGAATTATATCACTTCACGTGTACATCTATATTAACGTACATTTATACTTTATTACATGTATTAGAATTATTTCACTTCAAGTGTACATCTTTATTAAGGTACATTCATACTTTATCACAAGTGTAAGAATTATATCACTTTACTGTGTGACGTGTACATCTATATAAACGTACATTCATACTTTATTACAAGTGTTAGAATTATATCACTTCACGTGTCATCTGTAAAAACGTACATTCATACTTAATTACATGTATTAGAATTATATCACTTCACGTGTACATCTATATAAACGTACATTCATACTTTATTACAAGTATTAGAATTATATCACTTCACGTGTCATCTGTAAAAACGTACATTCATACTTAATTACATGTATTAGAATTATATCACTTCACGTGTACATCTATATAAACGGACATTCATACTTTATCACATATGTTAGAATTATATCACTTCACGTGTACATCTATATAAACTTACATTCATCTTTATTACATGTTTTGTGCTAGAATTATATCACTTCACGTGTCATCTATATTAACGTACATTAATACTTTATTACACGTGTTGTGTTAGAATTATATCACTTCACGTGTACATCTATATTAACGTACATTAATACTTTATTACATGTGTTGTGTTAGAATTATATCACTTCACGTGTATATCTATATTAACGTACATTCATACTTTATTACATGTGTTGTGCTAGAATTATATCACTTAACGTGTACATCTATATTAACGTACATTCATACTTTATTACATGTGTTGTGCTAGAATTATATCACTTAACGTGTACATCTATATTAACGTACATTCATACTTTATTACATGTGTTGTGCTAGAATTATATCACTTAACGTGTACATCTATATTAACGTACATTAATACTTTATTACACGTGTTGTGTTAGAATTATATCACTTCACGTGTACATCTATATTAACGTACATTAATACTTTATTACACGTGTTGTGTTAGAATTATATCACTTCACGTGTACATCTATATTAACGTACATTAATACTTTATTACATGTGTTGTGCTAGAATTATATCACTTAACGTGTACATCTATATTAACGTACATTCATACTTTATTACATGTGTTGTGCTAGAATTATATCACTTAACGTGTACATCTATATTAACGTACATTCATACTTTATTACATGTGTTGTGCTAGAATTATATCACTTAACGTGTACATCTATATTAACGTACATTCATACTTTATTACACGTGTTGTGTTAGAATTATATCACTTAACGTGTACATCTATATTAACGTACATTAATACTTTATTACATGTGTTGTGTTAGAATTATATCACTTCACGTGTACATCTATATTAACGTACATTAATACTTTATTACATGTGTTGTGTTAGAATTATATCACTTCACGTGTACATCTATATTAACGTACATTCATACTTTATTACATGTGTTGTGCTAGAATTATATCACTTAACGTGTACATCTATATTAACGTACATTAATACTTTATTACATGTGTTGTGTTAGAATTATATCACTTCACGTGTACATCTATATTAACGTACATTAATACTTTATTACATGTGTTGTGTTAGAATTATATCACTTCACGTGTACATCTATATTAACGTACATTCATACTTTATTACATGTGTTGTGCTAGAATTATATCACTTAACGTGTACATCTATATTAACGTACATTCATACTTTATTACATGTGTTGTGCTAGAATTATATCACTTCACGTGTACATCTATATTAACGTACATTCATACTTTATTACATGTGTTGTGCTAGAATTATATCACTTAACGTGTACATCTATATTAACGTACATTCATACTTTATTACATGTGTTGTGCTAGAATTATATCACTTCACGTGTACATCTATATACGTTAGAATTGTAACTTTCATCAAAGCAATTCTCAGTGTAAACATTGGCACACATATCTGCATACAAACGCTTACGTTTTTTTAAATAATTTTGACTTTTAATACTTCTTGCGGGGTTGAAAGACATGTTAACATACCAAATCTATTACAAATGTGTTAGTCTGTCTGAATGTTCTGACATAGAAAACACATATGTAACAAATTAAGTTACTGACTGGTTGATATTAATAGTAACATAATCATGTCATGTAAATCTACATTAGTTTCAGAAAAGAACTCAGATTCAAAGATTGAACAATTGTTCACAGTCCGCGGTAATCTTGACTTAGCTCTACTGTTAATTTATTCCCGATCTCTTGACATATAAACGAGTACCTACTTCTCTGCCCAGTGTGCATTATTGTATTGATTGTGCTTTTGTACAAACAATCATTTTCTATTTTTTTTTAAATATGTAATATTCCATCCGTATGTTTGACCATATTAACATCATTGTGATGTCATAGTAAACACTATGCATGCGCAGCTTTGAACTTTTAACATTGAATTGTCCTCTGTTTTTGTGAAGCGAAATATAATATGATCAGACACAACAATACAATCGAGTTTTAATTATGATATACTAGTAGCGTGCGACCGAATTCACAAGACTATAATTTCATCCAATTTTTATTCATCACAAATATTATACAAATACACATAGTCTATCTCATGTATATACATGTACTTGTAAATCTCCATTTTAGAATTAGTTAATGTTCAACAAATATTATTCGATACAAGTTTTAAATCAACATCACATTTGTAGATTTATGATTCTCAGATACAAACACATGTTGATTCCAATGTCTAAATGTTGACTAAATAATTGATGGAAAAAACGTCTACATATAAACACTAATGGACTCCTACATACTGTGAGGGACCCATTTTTCATAAAAAAATATAATAAATCTTACGGTTATATAATAGTTTGTACTTTCAAATGCAAGAATTTGGAAATCAACAAATATTAATTCATATGTCAACAAGACCAAAAATAGACAGTTAATTCATATGCGGAAGTATTGAAATGAGTTATTGAAATATTGTATCAAATCTCGTTAATTGTACATATGTTTATGGACAAGTATAGCTGCCTGTATGAAGACATCTTATTGCAAATGGTTAAAAATATCATTCTACAACAAATTATAAGTCTACTATAAACTAAAACTATGAACTGTTCATAGAATACCAACATGCACGTAAATATATCAACACAAATGGTAAAATAAACTTTATTTTACCATTTGTGTTGATATATTTAGGTGTGGCGGCATTTTGGTACGTAGGAGCACTTAAAAGTAAGATTATGTGTCGAGTGTTAAAACGAAAGCATGGACAACTCAGTAACAAGATTTCGTACATTCCCTTGTATATTTGTATTCGACTTCATACCAGAGGAGGTTCAATATGAGGGTCCCACAAGTTCTGTCACTAATAGGCTATCATAGATTTATCACTGGATGTTTTTATAACACTTCACTGCACTTGAATTGTGTGTACAATAGCTAACTATATTTGTTTTGTTTGTGCAAATTGCTTTTCAAATGACCAAGATATTTCAAATTGAAATATGTGTAGTCATTAACTGTAACCAGTTAACTAGTCATATGGTACAATGGACGAAAATACTTCTTTTCTTTATTATAATATTAAATGGCACATTGATTCAAATTATATATTTGATAAATTGTGTGATAGTCAATGACATCAGGCCATTTCAATGCGCAAAGCTTTTTGGTGGGTTAGTGCTTTTATACATGGAACATATCTGTTGAAGATGATACCCGTGCTAGTAGGTCTAAGATATCTGTTACCAACGCAAACATCGCTGTTGCTAAATCAAAGCACTGAGAGTACTGTCAGAAACAAAGTATTTTTATGTGTTAGATAAAACCATCATTAAAAGATAAAGGCCTATTCTTGTCGACAATTTGATGAACAGTGTACAAAATGCACATGAGCTTATTTGTGAATAGTTCATGCAATTATTCACGACCTACAGATTGTTCATTTGGTTAACTTAATAAACTTTGTCTGATGACGTTCATGAAAAAAAGGTTCATGAAATAATTCAGGAATCGTATGCAGTCTTTACCTAAATGTGTTTTTCATAAGGTTAATGAACTATTCATGAATAATTTTAATGGATTTTGATGAACAATTCATGAATGAGCTCATGAACATTTCGTGAACTTATGATGTTCATGAACAGTTGGTGAAATTCCATGAATTGTTCACGGATTTCAGTTGATCAACAGTTTGTGAAATTTAGGTTCATTGGAGGAACTATTGATGAATTATATTGTACTCGTAGTTCGATGAAAATTCATGAAACTTTATGAACCGTTCATGAACATGATCACTTCATGAACGAATTCTCAACAGGGTGTTATCATCATTATGAAAAAGATTTTGAGGGTCAAGCATATAATGTACATCTTTAAGCCAATTAACTACAATTATCAAGGAAAACTACACTCTATAAGTCATGACATACAGTGAGAAATTACTAGCTGAAAACCCAAACAAATCCAGTACCTTCAGCACTTTGATTTATATACACACATTGAATTGTATATAAACCGTCTGTACTCAACTTCTAACTCTGTGTCATTATTTAATATCTCTACATTGAGATTGTGGCACTACTTTTGTAAATGAAACTATTTCCAGTATGTACCTGGACAGATTATGAATGAACTTTAGTGTGAATGAATACTTAATTATCATACTTGTTAGTTTTACAGTTTAAATTGCTAAAATAGTTCACGTGCTTTCAATTTCAAAATCAACATAATCCTGCAATTTATCTCCAACTTTTATCAAAACTGTAAAGTCTGCAACAACAAATTGTACTATTTTGCAACGCGGATGAGAGGCGCGTCACTGTTTTGTTAAAACAAAATGACGTGTATACCTATAGGAATTTGTTCCTAAAAACGGACTTTTTGCCCAGTCGATGATGGTGCCCAATGAATGAAGTGGTTCATAGCTTCACACATGACGTTCTATTCAGAGTTGGAAGACAAATAACTGTGACATTTGAGGTTATTAACTTTCAGATTGGTCTCCAATCTTAGACATACTTTATAATACAATCATAAAAATAAAGATATGAATTTTTTTGTGTTCTGTAATTGTATATTCACACCCGTGAACAAAGACCGCCCTTGTGGCTTTTATTGACTGGTCAGCCTTAATTGAGGTCAGTTTTTTCTTCATAATCATTAACATTATTTAAAAGATTGACATTTACTCACAGGTGCTTTTGAGCTTGCTTTATATAAACATCCGTGGTACATTTATATTTTGTACTGGTAATATTGTAAGATCCCGGGAGGTAGAACATACCACTTGATAAAATAATATAAAGTTTAGTCATGTCCATTTGGAATATTTACATAAATCAATATAATTTTTTTTATTCAATAATGATGGTGAAAATGAATTCTTGCTTTGTGTATACTAGTATACAGTACAACCTGTCCAGAGCGACCCTCTCTTAAGAAATAACCTCTCTTCAACAACAACATGATTTCCACTGCACAATTTAACTATTAATTGAACCTCTTTAGAGGAACATAATTTTGCTGACTCCCAAAGGGTGTTACTTTGGAGAAGTTTCACTGTGTATAATTGATATACAATATAGACATGTTTTATGAGTGTCTTATATTGACTATCCGATATGGCACATCGAATGTAGGACAGTACAATTATCATTTTAACAATTATTATGCGCATGTAACACAGAAATACAAACACAACTACTAAAATCATTCTGAGCATCTATTTTTGCCATCTTTTGAAAATAAACACATTGCTTTAAATATTCAACGCACAAATCAAGCTATTTTCCTTTCGACCTCAGCACAAGTACCTGAAAATGGAGATCACAATATGTAATTTAAAGATTAAATGAAAAAATGTTTTAAACTATTACTAACTTGTGGAATTCGATTGTTCTTATGTGGTACTTCGTTAATAAGGCATATAGATAGAATACTTCGATGAACATATGACAGCATCTTTATTATTTCTTTTTTAAAGTAACACATAGTTTATGCGGAATAACAGCTCACCGTCATTAAAGAAGAAATGAATATCAAAACGTTAATTCCACACTTGTGTTATAGTATATATGTGTGTGGGTATGATAAATAAGATAATGTCATACCTCTATAGTTGCCATGGATACCACTCTCACAATATACGCCTAAAATACCACCTAAACCTTCACTATCATCATCAGCAGCAATTATATGAATAGGTCTTGGTTCAATTCTGGCCTTCAATGTTTCGTTCTTTATTTGGTCATCTTTGATGTCAGCTTTAACGGATTTCACGAGTTCGTCTGAAAATTTGAGAATGTACGTGTTTTATACATTAAGATCTCATGAATATTTTGCTGATAAAACAAATTCTAAGAATATCTAATATTTTATCAATATATTGTTTTGTAATTTGATTTGCTAGAAAGAATTCCTAGAAATTTATGAATGACTCCTGGCATAAATCATTTGATATACAAGTATCACAAAGAGGGCTATGTTAACCTTTTCTTTATTCGCTGATATTCTTAACTTATTCTAATGTTGTTACATAATATTATTTAGAAGCATGAATTAAGAAGGCACGTGTTTTCATGCAAACTTACTTTGTATCATCACTCTTTCAAGAAAGGCCTGTCGCTTTCTCTTGGCAATCTTTCTAATTAACTTCTGCTCAGAAACTTTGTATTGTCCAAAGCTTATTGGCGCATACTTCAACAACTGTTTGATAATTTTTAAATCTCTTTTTTGTGTTGATGAAATTTCAGCTCCTAAAATTAAACGTTTAAGTCAATTGTTAAAGTATTAAGTCCCAAACATGCTTTTGAGTTTATGCTAAATACACTGCTGATTTGTATCTTTGTCTTCTTATATTTGATGGTGACATTGTTTTTGTGATACTAATAGAACAGGTAGGTCATAGAAGATGATGCACATGCACATTTAACAAAATAGATCTTAATTCTTGAAAACGATGTTCAATTAATCGAAGACTATTTAATTATTTTGCCCGTTTGAGTCATATGCAGTCCACCTCCTGGGAAGAACCAGTTCTAGACTTCCATCCTCCGTAATCAACTGTCTGCTTTCTCACATGATCGGTAGCGGGGCTCGATCCCAAGATACTCTCAGTGAGATGTTACAGTGATTTGAAGTCCACGACCTTAACCACTCGACCTCGGAGGCGGTATTTAATTAGATTAAAAAACAATCATTATGATTACATAAAATATTTTAATGTATTATTGAAGAAACTCATGATTTATTGCCTTTGGTTTACCTACCGTTTGGACGAGCAACACTCAGCATATAGAAGATATCATTAGGAAAGCTCAGTTCAGCACATGCCATGATGGAATACTTTGTGTTTTGGTATGTATACCTTCTCACTGGCATGGTGACCACACTGAATGGATCAATCAGGTCTTCTGGACCTAAATGAATATATTTTCATCGAATTTAAATTTGATGAAAGGAATAAATAAACTTCGGCTTTAAAAATGCCCGTTTAGATTAAAAAATATAAATAACAAAGAAATCGTTAAGAGAAATACATGTATTAGTATTATGTGTATTACCATGTTGTGGTGTGGTGATATTTATTTGCCCTTAAAATATTTAATAATAATACATATTTAATCATAAAATGTTCACATTAGATCCAAATCAAAACTATAACAATTTTACCTGAAAAAAAACCCCATTAAACTTACCTTGCAAGTTCCATGAGTTTTCTTTTGGTGAATAAAACAAAGGATCCATCGATATATGTAATAAATAATGTGAAATAGTCTTCTCGTTGTTTATGGCTTCTTACACTTTTGTATTTCCACGCGTAACTAAGGAAGTAACGCTAAACGTTGACGTTACGTAATTGACGTCAGATGACGTTTAATATATTCAACGACTACAAAATCGAGTCGGTAACAGAATTTCGCCAGGTCGTTGAAATTCCATGTATTTTTTAACGAGTATATCTGATTATTATCATTAGATATTTATATCATAGTTTATTATACATTTTCATTGAAATAAAAGAATTATAACAGTCCTACATTGTGACGTCTCGGAGATAATCAGATAATTATAACACCCCTACATTGTGACGTCTCGGAGATAATCAGATAATTATAACACCCCTACATTGTGACGTCTCGGAGATAATCAGATAATTATAACACCCCTACATTGTGACGTCTCGGAGATAATCAGATAATTATAACACCCCTACATTGTGACGTCTCGGAGATAATCAGACAGACATTACGAGATTTAGTTATGTACATCTCTAAAATATGTAAATTATACTCACTGTGTATGTGACGAATTATCGGATGTATCGTCACATCTATAACTTGTGTCATAAAGTTTCCAGCGGTCTCTCCATGTTTTATATAATGGGGAGCTAATTGTGCGAATGTGTTTGACTAATATCAACTTATGTTTTTTTATACATATTGCACTGATAATTATGTAGGATAACCAAATTAGAACACGCATACTCATTTTTTATTTCCTACATCAGGGGCGTAGACAACAACAACAATATTAGTACAAAGCATACCCAGTTCTGATATTTATCAATAATTGTACCTGTAACATAGTCAAATAATAATTATGCAACCGCATTTTAAGCAATTAATTTACAAATTTGTCAAGAAAGAAATAATGAGGATTCATAGACTGTTCATAAATATACTGAACATAGGTGAAGACGACACGACAATTAATCATGCTAACGCATGAACGTTTCGTGAAGAGTAAACTAAAATTTATCACTACAATGCAACCTGTCTAAGGCAACACCCTTTGGGAGAAGCAAAAGTATGTTATTGTTGAGAGGTTGTTGCTCTAGAGAGGTTAAATTAATACATGTAGTTAAAACTATGCAGTGGGGGGGGGGGGAGAAATCATACTGTTGTTGAAAGATGGTTGTTGTTCTAGAGAAGCCGCCCAGCTGTAGATATTGTACTGTACCTGTTTTAGTCTACATGAATAAAATCACGATATGACGATACAGTCAGGTTTGATTGACTGTAGTCTTATTACAGTTGGTTTTATGTCGTTCTGCAAAAACAATCAGCAACATATGGTGGCCGTATTACCTAACCAGTGTTCCTGAAATCTATTCTAACAAGTACTAAATTCCCCTTCCACAGGGAACCGACAACTTCAACAAATTCAGTACCTTCAGCGCTTTGATTTATATACACACATTGAACTGTATATATACCGTCCGTACTCAATTTCTGACCCTGTGTCATTATATAATCTCTCTACACTGTGATTGTAACACTAGTTTTGTGAATGAAACTATTTCCAGTATGTAGTAAGTCGTATTACCTGGACAGATTATGAATGAACTTTAGTGTGGATGAATACTTAATTATCATACTTGTCAGTTTTACAGTTAAAATCGCCAAAATAGTTCATGTGCTTTCAAAATAAACGGAATTCTACAAAACTTTTATCAAAACTGTAAAGTCTGCAATGTATACTTATACAACAAATGATACCTTTTTTCAAGGCGGATGAGAGGCGTCACTGTTTTTTTAAAAACAAAATGAGGTGTATATATAGCTATAGAAACTTTGTTCCTAAAAATTGTCGAGCAGAACGTGTGATTGTTGGGTCAAATATATAGCCAGTCGTATTGGCATATCAGAAGGCATGAATGTGCAAACAATTCTGAAAAAGAGTATTTACCTGTTTAAAGGTTTGTGGTAACAACAAGGTCAAAACTTCTCCCGAAAACAACTATTCTCAATGCTAAAAAATGCTAAGCAGGACACACAAGGTATTGTCCCACTGTTGGAAGATGATAAACTTATCACAGATAGTAAGGGCCAGGCAAACATCCTAAATCGTCAATTTCAGTCAGTATTTACCCCCATAAATCCCTTAAAACTGTATGAACTATGTCTTATGAAAACAAAAGACCTGTTCAGTTATCCCTCTGTGTCCCAATACCCCAAAATGCCTGAAATCACCATCAGTGTAAGCGGTGTCCAAAAGCTTCTATCCACCTTACAGATTGGTAAAGCTTGTGGCCCAGACAACCTAAAACCAGTTATCCTAAAACACCTTAGTGTACAAATTGCCCCATTGGTCACCAAACTTTTTCAGAAATCTTTAAATACAGGCAAAATTCCCTCCGACTGGTCCAAGGCGAACGTCACACTCCTATTAAAAGAAGGAGACAAAAGCAACCCTGCAAATTACCGACCCATTTCCCTGACATGTATTCTTTGCAAAGTGATGGAACACATTGTCGCATCAAATATCACAAAACACTTCCAGGTCAATAACATCTTATTTCACCTCCAACATGGTTTCAGGTCAAAAAGGTCATGCGAAACACAGTTACTAGGGCTTGTTGAGGACCTGTCCAGAAATTTAATCCAAGGTCACCAAACAGATTTAATACTCCTGGACTTCTCAAAGGCATTTGACAAGGTCAACCACCTAAAGTTACTATATAAATTACATCAACATGGCATCCCTGACAACACATTGCAATGGGTCAAATCCTTTCTTATAGGTCGCCTTCAGTCTGTCTTAGTCAATGGTGACAAATCAGACGAGGTACCTGTTACATCAGGTGTTCCACAGGGCTCTGTCCTCGGCCCACTCCTTTTCCTGTTATATATAAATGACCTGCCCGAAAACATAGTTTCACAGGTTAGGTTATTCGCTGATGACACTGCGGTATATATCACAGTCAACAGCAGTTCACAGCAACATGTTTTACAAGAGGACTTAGATAGGTTACAACAGTGGGAACACAAATGGGACATGGAATTCAACCCATCCAAATGTACAACAATAAACATCACTAGGTCAAAACACCCCTACAAATCCACTTACAGCCTACATGGCCAAACACTAGCAACAGTAAGAGATGCAAAATACCTTGGTGTTAACATCTCTTCAAACCTCAATTGGAACAAACATATCAACCAGGTTACCACAACAGCTAGCAGAACACTCAACTTTATTAAGCGCAACATCCCCACCAAGCAACAAAACATCAGGGAGTTCGCTTACAAAACCCTAGTCAGACCACAACTTGAGTACTGTAGCTCAGTGTGGAGTCCTCACACGCAACATAACATAAACAAAATCGAGATGGTACAGCGTAGAGCTGCTCGGTGGGTTACACATGATTATTCCCCCTATAACAGTGTCACAAACATGCTAGAACAGTTAAAGTGGCGTTCCCTTGGATACAGAAGATCTGATGCCAGACTACTGATGTTTTACAAAATTGTTCATGGACTGGTTGCTGTACCAATGCCTTCTTATGTCCTACCACCTAACCGGCTTACTAGACACATGCACCTCTTTTCCTTTACACAGATCCAAACTCCATGCGACTATTATAAGTTCTCCTTTTATCCAGCTACCATCATACTTTGGAATTCTTTGCCGGCTGACATTGCACAGGCACCAACCCTGGACCAGTTTAGACAAGGGGTAACTAAACTGTGCCATAGTTTCTGAGTGGCTAGGCTGTTTTTAATCTTTTAGCTGTACATTTCATCTTTTATTAACACTATCAGCTTTGTTTCCATTCTCACACATACATCATGTATATACTTAATTCTCCTGTACATTTCTTCTTTTAAAATATTTCTAGCACTGACGCGCACCTGCATAAAATACTCCAAAGGGTGTGATGCAGTATGAACAGATAGATAGATAGGTAGGTTTGTCATACGGGTCAACACCTTTAATGTGCTTGTGAACTCTAGAAAAAAATACAAACAGTTCAAAGGCTGTGACTGTCAGATTCTGTCGAACTCGCTAACCAGTAAGGAAACCTGTGTGCATAGGTTTAAGTCTTTGAGAAGGGCTGATAATAAGCAATGGAAGCAAAAACATAAAAACGCCCCCGTACTGCCAAGAGAACCTCGTGTTCGAAATAGATGATGTACGCAATTTTCTTCAATTCTAGCGGACCAGTTGTTCAAGTAATGTGTCCATCTGGTCACACAGTCACAAGACGATTCTACATTAACTATATACCGATGAAACGGGAAGAGTTTTACAACAAGAAACGTCCAGGTAAAGGATGGCCTGGCCCCGAGGTTATAAAACTTGAGAACGGTCTCCAGGCTCAAAGCTCAGTTTCGTTCTCAAAGTATTACGGTTGAAAAGAAACAGCTGATTAATGTTTGAATACATATTCAGATCAAGTATGGCGTCAGACCAATGAATCAATAATATCATTATTGTCTGGTCACAATTAACTTAGAACCATTGAAAGACAAAATGTGAGATTTGAGCTCGGAGTCCGATCTCAAGTTTTATAACCTCGGACCCAGGGGTCCATCTTATACATAACAACGCATCCTCTCATTAGTTTGATATTATTAAATATTTTCTGGCCCCGTAATCCATCCGCCATATTCAATTGACCTGTGTCTATGTGATTTCTTTTCATTTCTTAGGCTTAAGGAAGGAAACTTGTCACAAATTTTTCGACGGCAGAAAAAATCATAGAATCGAGGATCGCCGTTTTACACCATGTCAAATGTAATCATTAATAGGTTTGCTAATACTTTTATTTATAAAATCTAAAACCTAAAAACTGCAGTGGAACTAATATTAATTCCAATATCTCTAATTCAAGAAATTTGATTGGCTGAATCTTAAGGTGTACACTGGAACATACATCGTGCTTAGCTTTGTGTCATATCGGAATGTCGCATCTCTGCGAGGCCCGATATTCCATAATTATGGCATTACTGAAATTTTTTTGAGAACACATGCACGCTGTAAGTACTTTTTCAATGGTGAATATAAAAGCAACAATTCTCGGAAAATGGCGACATTGTTTTTTATATTTCTGACGGAAACAAAATGCGTGTGGGAAAGTCTACTCATTTTCTTCATTTGATCGTTTAGTGGCCTCCGTGTGCGGGTGGCTAAGGTCGTCGACTTCAAAAAATCACTAGCCCCTAACCGCTACAGGTTCGACCCTTAATCGGGCCTCAATCTCTTTCATGCGATGAAGCCATTTAGTTGGTTTGCGGAAGGTCGGTAAATATGATCGGAAGGGCACCTGGGGTCTTCCTCCAACACGGAATGCTGGAAAAGTCGACATATGACATTATGAATGTGCCGGTGTGACATTAAACCAAACAAACAAATTGAAATTCGGAACAAAATTTGTAGTATCCGAAATTTAAGGCGAGAAATTTAATAATCAATTATTGACTTAGATCTACGTTGAGGTAAACTTACGTGTTTTACGGATCTGTAAACTTACTTTTACAGGTCCGTAAGAAACCAACACATACCGCAACATCATAAGCATATATGTTACCGGTATATTATATTATCTCATTCTGAAACGCCGACAGGTAAGTCATGACGCGCAGTTATTGTTTTTGTCGTGGGGAAATCCTATGAAAGATAATTATCTTAGAAGCCTAAAAATATGGATATTTTTATGTGGAGTAACTGAAAAGATGATTATTACTAAAATAAAATAATTAATAAACTTGAGCTTTGTCTCAGATGTGACTAAATTAAATGCCCCCGCCGCTGCTTTGACACTAAGAATGCGAGTGTACACTGAATGGCTAAGTTCAATGACACATAACTTTGGAATGAGTGGTTATTGGGCATGAATATTGTGTCTTGCACATCTACACTTCATGGTGATAATATATTTCAAGTTTTAACACAATCGCTTTAGGAATGTGGAAGAACTTCGCTCCACAAACTTGTGATACTGTATGCGGAGGGGCGGACCGACCGATCGACCGACAGACAGACCGATCGATAAACTTCGTTTACGGGAGTATTGTAACGCCGCTAATTTCTTGTCTTTCTTTTCGTTGTTGTGCTCGCGTTACTTTATTTCGGGGAATTAGCCAAGTGAACAATCTGTCAGCACAGGAATTCCTGCTGCTAATCACAATTCAACAGTAGTTACTACAAGTCCAAAACTTCAATGATCCACTTTATTTTTTAACGGAATGATAACAATAATAATGTTAATGTGAACAACAATCCAAATAAATATGAAACACAATAAAACGTGATGGTGAAATCGCACTAACTAGTCTGTGGACATCGAATGACGATAAAGCTAGAATGCAGTATATAAGGTTATCAAGTGTTATAGACAAACAAATAATTGAACATACTAATGTATAAAACGTGATTTGACTATTAAACATTCAAATTAAAACATCATAAATACATGAACGAAGAGACATAAAAATACAAAATAAACCCAGCATAACAGTATAATGAAGAATTAGTAAGAGCAATGAACTATTCTATAAAACTAGCATAATAATACACCGTATATGAAGGAGACAGCAATGACTGTCAATACATTTTGTATAACAATAAAGTGATACAATCTATTTTTTCAAACATACATGTATACTCTATCTACTATAATAATCCTAATGCTATATATCATGAATTCGAACATAACATTGTCTCATAGATACCAGTCCAATAAAATGTTAACATTCCAATTACACAATTATAACATGTTTTAACAAAATTTATACCGTAAATGTAAGACTTTTGGTAACATAGCCAGGGAGATGTTGTTTCTTTCAAAATGTAACTGTACACAAAAAAATACAAGACCTGTTCGTGTAAAATTATCCTATCTTTTTTCGGATGGAGTCTCTGGTTTCTTAACTACATGATTTGACAAACAAAATGATAGGCAGCTAGACACGACCTGTCGTACCAGAACCAGTGAGAGGTTCCACTGGCCTTCTTGTCATACACCTTGCAAAGATCTGCAGGACTGTTGGGCTCTGTGGCAGCCCAAAGTAGAAAATCCTGATCCTCAGGAGCAAAGTGAAATTCCCAGTCCCCTCCAGCCATTGTCTTCTTTCCATCGATCCATATAATATCGAGATATCGATACTTGGACAGTGTTTTGTTAATATCGTATCGTTTTACATCACTGTCGATGTTAATAAGATGGCCGCCATCAGATCGACACGTTTTCTCAGCATTTACTCGCTTCTCTTTGACATTATGGAAGACTTTGACACAGAAACCATGATCTGTCAATATGTAATCATCTGGACAAATGTAATTACTTTCGCACACTTTAGTCTCATACTCGGCTCTCGATGGAGAAAATCGTACACAGAGTGTTGTATTAAAACCACAGTTTCTGCTACGATTTTGTCCACCAAACTGTTCCCTAGGACTCGCGTCACAAGTTGACCACGGACTCCATTCAGAGCAGGGATGTAACAGACAAACATCTTGTGCTAGCACGGCCTCTTGTTGCTTCACGATATCAAACTTGGTGAGAACTTGTTCTGTATCAAGTTGAAGTTCATTTAAAGTTTTTCCGATCAAAGTTAAGAACGGTTGATTTAACTTTGATCCAATTTGCATCAATGTTTCTCCGGAGAGACTTTCTCTAGTAATATTCTCCACTTTCACTTTGTTTTGTCCACTTAAAGGTTTACAGTTGATATCAGCAATTATCAGCCATAGTAACGCCACAATTACACAGTAATGAACAATTACACTCATTTTAAAAAATATCCTCAAATTTATTTGTGTGGTGACAGTTCAGGTCAGATTACACTGTGTGTGTGTGTGATACAAGAACCGCTTACTGCTGTATATAAAGGTCTGTAAGGCCGTAACTATTTTCTGTACGGTTACTCGCCCTGTACGCTGTTAGTGGAGCCAAACGTTACGCGTAGACAGACAGTGAATGTACAACGTGTGGTGCATTTGTTGATAGTTTATTGGAAACTGAACGATAGTTCAGCAATCCACAGCTGTCACTCGCTCGGCACGCATGATTTTTTATGCGGGCCAAAGTAATACGTTTATATTCACATTAAACAAGTTTCCGTTCCATGTTACAGTGCAAGTCTATATAAGGTCAGTTTCAAAGAGTACTTTTAGTACGTTGATTGTCAGTTTACTCTTATTTATCAGTTGTAATTAACATATCAATATGTTTGTTTAATTCTATTGATGCTGATAAACACGTTTTATTATGTACTGGTGTTCAGTATTTTTATACAAATTGTTCCATAGTTTCAATCTGCATGATACACGAGCGGTTTTCTAGCGTGTTAAATGCCCATTCCTGCTGAATATTTACTAGTTGTTATAAGATATCTAAAATGTTAACACTTGTATACACTCAATAATTTGATACAAAATACATAAAAAACAATGTGTATGGTTGGCCTTTAATGCAGAAATGTTGAACAATAATTTGGATGTTAATTAGAAAGGGCATATCAGCAGATTGTCCAACATATGTCAATTATAACATTACTTAGATGAACTCACCTGTAAGTTCTTAAGATAAGCATTTCTTAATGATATAATAGAGAACTATAAACACTTTAAATGTCTGTACCAACTAACATTAGCCTAAAATATACAAACAATATAATTATACGAGGAAGTAAATACTTTTCGAATGCCACAATAAGAACATTGCATATTGTTTACAAATAGTTTAATATGCATTATGTATAAGCATGTTCAGGTATCCAAGCTTGTCCTGTTGTTATGATGTATACACTACATAATGTTTGATATGCATTTACCTGTAGGAGTCATTATCATCTTCTAGTAATTTCAGTTTAGTTATAACTTTAAACTGTTCTGGAATTTCCATCAAAGACATAAGGGCAACTTCAGCTTGGGGATTTTTGGCATTTGCCTTAATTTCATGAAAATCCACAAACTGAAAGTTATCAAACCTTCTTTCTGGTAAATTGTCATCAAAGTCGTGCATGACACCCCACGGTCAATCTCCCACACCAATAACAACAATAGATAAAGCATAATTAGATGCTTCTATAATAGCTTCAATAGTTTCTTCCTCCTTGGTCACTTGTCCATCAGCAATGATGAGAAGTATGTGATACTGGAAGGAAATGATGTAGAGGTTACATGTGATACTGGAAGGATAGGATGGTATATTGAGGTTACATGTGATACTGGATGGATAGGATGTAGAGGTTACATGTGATACTGGATGGATAGGATGGTATATTGAGGTTACATGTTTTACCTGATGGATAGGATGTAGAGGTTACATGTAATACTGGATGGATAGGAGGGTATATTGAGGTTACATGTGATACTGGAAGGATAGGATGTAGAGGTTACATCACATACTGGAAGAATAGGATGTAGAGGTTACATGTGCTACTGGAAGGATAGGATGGTATATTGAGGTTACATGTGATACTGGATGGATAGGATGATATATTGAGGATACATGTGATACTGGAAGGATAGGATGTTATATTGAGGTACATGTGATACTGGATGGATAGGATGGTATATTGAGGTTACATGTGATACTGGAAGGATAGGATGGTAAATTGAGGTTACATGTGATACTGGATGGATAGGATGTTATATTGAGGTACATGTGATACTGGATGGATAGGAGGGTATATTGAGGTTACATGTGATACTGGAAGGATAGGATGTAGAGGTTACATGTGATACTGGAAAAATAGGACGTAGAGGTTACATGTAATACTAGAAGGATAGGATGTAGAGGTTACATGTGATACTGGAAGGATAGGATGTAGAGGTTTCATGTAATACTGGATGGATAGGATGTAGAGGTTACATGTGATACTGGATGGATAGGATGGTATATTGAGGTTACATGTGATACTGGAAGGATAGGATGTAGAGGTTTCATGTAATACTGGATTGATAGGATGTAGAGGTTACATGTGATACTGGATGGATAGGATGGTATATTGAGGTTACATGTGATACTGGAAGGATAGGATGGTATATAGAGGTTACATGTGATTCTGGAAGGATGGGATGTAGAGGTTACATGTAATACTGGAAGGATAGGATGGTATATTGAGGTTACATGTGATACTGGAAGGATAGGATTGTATATTTAGGTTATATGTGATACTGGAAGGATAGGATGGTATATTGAGGTTACATGTGATACTGGAAGGATAGGATGTAGAAGCTACATGTGATACTGGATGGATAGGATGTACAAGTTACATGTGATACTGGAAGGATAGGATGGTATATTGAGGTTACATGTAATACTGGATAGGATGGTATATTGTGGTTACATGTAATACTGGATGGATAGGATGTAGAGGTTACATGTGATACTGGAAGGATAGGATGGTATATTGAGGTTACATGTGATACTGGAAGCATAGGATGTAGAGGTTACATGTGATACTGGAAAGATAGGATGGTATATTGAGGTTACATGTGATACTGGAAGGATAGGATGTACAAGTTACATGTGATACTGGAAGGATAGGATGGTATATTGAGGTTACATGTAATACTGGATAGGATGGTATATTGAGGTTACATGTAATACTGGAAGGATAGGATGTAGAGGCTACATGTGATACTGGAAGGATAGGATGGTATATTGAGGTTACATGTGATACTGGAAGCATAGGATGTAGAGGTTATATGTGATACTGGAAGGATAGGATGTAGAAGTTACATGTGATACTAAAAGGATAGGATGGTATATTGAGGCTACATGTGATACTGGAAGGATAGGATGGTATATAGAGGTTACATGTTATACTGGAAGGATAGGATGTAGAGGTTACATGTGATACTAGAAGGATAGGATGTAGAGGTTACATGTGATATTGGAAGGATAGGATGTAGAGGTTACATGTAATACTGGAAGGATAGGATGTAGAGGTTACATGTAATACTGGATGGATAGGATGTAGAGGTTACATGTGATACTGGAAGGATAGGATGTAGAGGTTACATGTGATACTGGAAGGAGAGGATGTAGAGGTTACATGTAATACTGGATGGATAGGATATAAAGGTTACATGTGATACTGGAAGGATAGGATGTAGAGGTTACATGTAATACTGGATGGATAGGATGTAGAGGTTACATGTAATACTGGAAGGATAGGATTGTATATAGAGGTTACATGTTATACTGGAAGGATATGATGTAGAGGTTACATGTAATACTGGAAGGATAGGATGTAGAGGTTGCATGTGTTACTGGAAGGATAGGATGTTATATTGAGGTTACATGTGATACTGGAAAGATAGGATGGGATATTGAGGTTACATGTGATACTGGAAGGATAGGATTGTATATTGAGGTTACATGTGATACTGGAAGGATTCGATGGTATATTGAGGTTACATGTGATACTGGAAGGATAGGATGTACAAGTTACATGTGATACCGGAAGGATAGGATGGTATATTGAGGTTACATGTAATACTGGATGGATAGGATGTAGAGGTTACATGTGATACTGGATGGATAGGACGTTATATTGAGGTTACATGTGATACTGGAAGGATAGGATGGTATATTGAGGTTACATGTGATACTGGAAGGATAGGATGGTATATTGAGGTTACATGTAATACTGGAAGGATAGGATGTTATATTGAGGTTACACGTGATACTGGAAGGATAGTATGGTATATTGAGGTTACATGTGATACTGGAAATATAGGATGGTATATTGAGGTTACATGTGATACTGGAAGGACAGGATGTAGAGGTTACATGTGATACTGGAAGGATAGGATGATATATTGAGGTTACATGTGATACTGGATGGATAGAATGTAGAGTTTACATGTGATACTGGAAGGATAGGATGGTATATTGAGGTTACATGTGATACTGGATGGATAGGATGTAGAGGTTACATGTGATACTGGATGGATAGGATGGTATATTGAGGTTACATGTGATACCTGATGGATAGGATGTAGAGGTTACATGTAATACTGGATGGATAGGAGGGTATATTGAGGTTACATGTGATACTGGAAGGATAGGATGTAGAGGTTACATGTAATACTGAATGGATAGGATGTAGAGGTTACATGTAATACTGGATGGATAGGATGTTATATTGAGGTTACATGTGATACTGGAAGGATAGGATGTAGAGGTTACATGTAATACTGGAAGGATAGGATGTAGAGGTTATATATGCTACTGGAAGGATAGGATGGTATATTGAGGTTACATGTGATACTGGATGGATAGGATGATATATTGAGGATACATGTGATACTGGAAGGATAGGATGTTATATTGAGGTACATGTGATACTGGATAGATAGGATGGTCTATTGAGGTTACATGTGATACTGGAAGGATAGGATGGTCTATTGAGGTTACATGTGATACTGGAAGGATAGGATGGTATATAGAGGTTACATGTGATACTGGAAGGATAGGGTGGTATATAGAGGTTACATGTGTTACTGGAAGGATAGGATGGTATATTGAGGTTACATGTGATACTGGAAAGATAGGATGGTATATTGAGGTTACATGTGATACTGGAAGGATTGGATGGTATATTGAGGTTACATGTGATACTGGAAGGATAGGATGTACAAGCTACATGTGATACTGGAAGGATAGGATGGTATATTGAGGTTACATGTAATACTGGATGGATAGGATGTAGAGGTTACATGTGATACTGGATGGATAGGACGTTATATTGATGTTACATGTGATACTGGAAGGATAGGATGGTATATTAAGGTTACATGTGATACTGGAAGGATAGCATGGTATATTGAGGTTACATGTAATACTGGATGGATAGGATGTAGAGGTTACATGTGATACTGGATGGATAGGACGTTATATTGATGTTACATGTGATACTGGAAGGATAGGATGGTATATTAAGGTTACATGTGATACTGGAAGGATAGGATGGTATATTGAGGTTACATGTAATACTGGAAGGATAGGATGTTATATTGAGGATACATGTGATACTGGAAGGATAGTATGGTATATTGAGGTTACATGTGATACTGGAAGGATAGGATGGTATATTGAGGTTACATGTGATACTGGAAGGATAGGATGTAGAGGTTACATGTGATACTGGAAGGAAAGGATGATATATTGAGGTTACATGTGATACTGGATGGATAGGATGTAGAGGTTACATGTGATACTGGAAGGATATGATGGTATATTGAGGTTACATGTGATACTGGATGGATAGGATGTAGAGGTTACATGTGATACTGGATGGATAGGATGGTATATTGAGGTTACATGTGATACCTGATGGATAGGATGTAGAGGTTACATGTAATACTGGATGGATAGGAGGGTATATTAAGGTTACATGTCATACTGGAAGGATAGGATGTAGAGGTTACATGTAATACTGAATGGATAGGATGTAGAGGTTACATGTAATACTGGATGGATAGGATGTTATATTGAGGTTACATGTGATACTGGAAGGATAGGATGTAGAGGTTACATCACATACTGGAAGGATAGGATGTAGAGGTTACATGTGCTACTGGAAGGATAGGATGGTATATTGAGGTTACATGTGATACTGGATGGATAGGATGATATATTGAGGATACATGTGATACTGGAAGGATAGGATGTTATATTGAGGTACATGTGATACTGGATGGATAGGATGGTATATTGAGGTTACATGTGATACTGGAAGGATAGGATGGTAAATTGAGGTTACATGTGATACTGGATGGATAGGATGTTATATTGAGGTACATGTGATACTGGATGGATAGGAGGGTATATTGAGGTTACATGTGATACTGGAAGGATAGGATGTAGAGGTTACATGTGATACTGGAAGAATAGGATGGTATATTGAGGTTACATGTGATACTGGATGGATAGGATGTTATATTGAGGTTACATGTTTTACTGGAAGGAAAGGATGTGGAGGTTACATGTGATACTGGAAGGAAAGGATGTTATATTGAGGTTACATGTGATACTGGATGGATAGGATGTTATATTGAGGTTCCATGTGATACTGGAAGGATACGATATTATATTGAGGTTACATGTGATACTGGATGGATAGGATGGTATATTGAGGTTACATGTGATACTGGAAGGATAGGATGTTATATTGAGGTTACATGTGATACTGGAAGGATAGGATGGTATATTGAGGTAACATGTGATACTGGAAAGATAGGATGGTATATTGAGGCTACATGTGATACTGAAAGGATAGGATTGTATATTGAGGTTACATGTGATACTGGAAGGATTGGATGGTATATTGAGGTTACATGTGATACTGGAAGGATAGGATTGTATATTGAGGTTACATGTGATACTGGAAGGATTGGATGGTATATTGAGGTTACATGTGATACTGGAAGGATAGGATGTACAAGTTACATGTGATACTGGAAGGACAGGATGGTATATTGAGGTTACATGTAATACTGGATGGATAGGATGTAGAGGTTACATGCGATACTGGATGGATAGGACGTTATATTGAGGTTACATGTGATACTGGAAGGATAGTATGGTATATTAAGGTTACATGTGATACTGGAAGGATAGGATGGTATATTGAGGTTACATGTAATACTGGAAGGATAGGATGTTATATTGAGGTTACATGTGATACTGGAAGGATAGTATGGTATATTGAGGTTACATGTGATACTGGAAGGATAGGATGGTATATTGAGGTTACATGTGATACTGGAAGGATAGGATGTAGAGGTTACATGTGATACTGGAAGGAAAGGATGATATATTGAGGTTACATGTGATACTGGATGGATAGGATGTAGAGGTTGCATGTGATACTGGAAGGATAGGATGGTATATTGAGGTTACATGTGATACTGGATGGATAGGATGTAGAGGTTACATGTGATACTGGATGGATGGGATGGTATATTGAGGTTACATGTGATACCTGATGGATAGGATGTAGAGGTTACATGTAATACTGGATGGATAGGAGGGTATATTGAGGTTACATGTCATACTGGAAGGATAGGATGTAGAGGTTACATGTAATACTGAATGGATAGGATGTAGAGGTTACATGTAATACTGGATGGATAGGATGTTATATTGAGGTTACATGTGATACTGGAACGATTGGATGGTATACTGAGGTTACATGTGATACTGGAAGGATAGGATGTTATATTGAGGTTACATGTGATACTGGAAGGATAGGATGTAGAGGTTATATGTGATACTGGAAGTATAGGATGGTATATTGAGGTTACATGTGACACTGGAAGGATAGGATGTAGAAGCTACATGTGATACTGGATGGATAGGATGTACAAGTTACATGTGATACTGGAAGGATAGGATGGTATATTGAGGTTACATGTAATACTGGATAGGATGGTATATTGTGGTTACATGTAATACTGGATGGATAGGATGTAGAGGTTACATGTGATACTGGAAGGATAGGATGGTATATTGAGGTTACATGTGATACTGGAAGCATAGGATGTAGAGGTTACATGTGATACTGGAAAGATAGGATGGTATATTGAGGTTACATGTGATACTGGAAGGATAGGATGTACAGTTACATGTGATACTGGAAAGATAGGATGGTATATTGAGGTTACATGTAATACTGGATAGGGTGGTATATTGAGGTTACATGTAATACTGGAAGGATAGGATGTAGAGGTTACATGTGATACTGGAAGGATAGGATGGTATATTGAGGTTACATGTGATACTGGAAGCATAGGATGTAGAGGTGACATGTGATACTGGAAGGATAGGATGTAGAAGTTACATGTGATACTAGAAGGAAAGGATGGTATATTGAGGCTACTTGTGATACTGGAAGGATAGGATGGTATATAGAGGGTAAATGTTATACTGGAAGGATAGGATGTAGAGGTTACATATGATACTGGAAGGATAGGATGTAGAGGTTACATGTGATATTGGAAGGATAGGATGTAGAGGTTACATGTAATACTGGAAGGATAGGATGTAGAGGTTACATGTAATACAGGATGGATAGGATGTAGAGGTTACATGTGATACTGGAAGGATAGGATGTAGAGGTTACATGTGATACTGGAAGGATAGGATGTAGAGGTTACATGTAATACTGGATGGATAGGATGTAGAGGTTACATGTGATACTGGAAGGATAGGATATGGAAGGTTACATGTAATACTGGATGGATAGGATGTAGAGGTTACATGTGATACTAGATGGATAGGATGGTATATTGAGGTTACATGTGATACCTGATGGATAGGATGTAGAGGTTACATGTAATACTGGATTGATAGGAGGGTATATTGAGGTTACATGTGATACTGGAAGGATAGGATGTAGAGGTTACATATAATACTGAATGGATAGGATGTAGAGGTTACATGTAATACTGGATGGATAGGATGTTATATTGAGGTTACATGTGATACTGGAAGGATAGGATGTAGAGGTTACATGTAATACTGGAAGGATAGGATGTAGAGGTTACATGTGCTACTGGAAGGATAGGATGGTATATTGATGTTACATGTGATACTGGATGGATAGGATGGTATATTGAGGATACATGTGATACTGGAAGGATAGGATGTTATATTGATGTTACATGTGATACTGGATGGATAGGATGGTATATTGAGGTTACATGTGATACTGGAAGGATAGGATGTAGAGGTTACATGTAATACTGGAAGGATAGGATGTAAAGGTTACATGTGCTACTGGAAGGATATGATGTTATATTGATGTTACATGTGATACTGGATGGATAGGATGGTATATTGTGGTTACAGTTCTACAGCTAAGATCACCTTTGTCATGCTCACATTATAATACTTAAAAAAGCAAGAACAATGTAGTGTTACTTGAAATAAATACACAACAATGAAGCCTGTCAATATATCTGACTATACTTCAGTAAAAACAAGTATGAATAGTTATAAATAATCTAACACTACATCTATTAGCAAATCAAAGGTAACACATTCAGTTAATTTAACACAAAAATACATCGTCACTTAAACGCGTTGATGGATCCTGGTATAAAATACGTACCTTCTTTGTTCTTTCTACAATTTTAATGGCCTCTTGTATAAGGGGAGAGAAATCAGTGGGCCCACCTAACTTTACAGTAGGTGTCACTTCTTCATACGTATCTAGAACATCGCTAAAGTCACTACATTTTGTCTGAAAACAACAACAACAACAAAAACGGTGAAGTAATGCTCACAAGATATCTCAAACACAGAAAACAAATACTTAGATAAATGCTAACACATGAATCACGTTTCCAGTTTTTATTTCATGATATGATTTTAAATATTTGCTAGAGTATTCAAAGTAAACCAAACAGAATATGATTGTACTTAAAAAACCACCTGTCATTCAAAATGGCTTCACCCCCTGTATCTATGTAGGTATATACTACACACCGTGGATCCATATAGATATGTTACTATGCACACATCCTGTATCTATATAAACATATACTACACACCTCTATGTAAGTATCTATATAGATACATACTGCCACCCTGTGTACTGTATTTATAATTATATACTACACACCCTGATTCTATATAATCATATACTAGATAGACACTGTCTCTACATCTATCTAATCTATAGTGTAGATTGTGTACTACACACTCCATATATATACACATGTATAATTATATACTAGACACTGTCTCTACATCTATCTAATCTATAGTGTAGATTGTGTACTACACACTCCATATATATACACATGTATAATTATATACTAGACACTGTCTCTACATCTATCTAATCTATATTGAAGATTGTGTACTACACACTCTATATATATACACATGTATAATTATATACTAGACACTGTCTCTACATCTATCTAATCTATAGTGTAGATTGTGTACTGCACACTCCATATATATACACATTCAAATTATATACTAGACACTGTCTCTACATCTATCTAATCTATATTGAAGATTGTGTACTACACACTCCATATATATACACATGTATAATTATATACTACATACCCGGTATATATATAATCATATACTACACAATATGTCGCTATAATTATGATCTCTACTACTAGACACCCTATAAAATCATGTAAAAACCTTTGAAGTTAAAAGGAAAAGTTCCTTTCCGAATCCGAATACAACGATTTCTGCATCTTCTGATTTCAGATCATCAAGTGTCTCACCAAATATACACATTACCTGAAATGAGTAAATTTTCATGTCTCGAAATTAAACATTATTTCCTAATTTAGAAAGTTAAGAATAAGCATGGCCGGACCTTCCTGTACGAATATTTGTGTAATAGCATTCTATAAATCAATTTAGGAATTATCAGGAATATGTGATTATTGAACTTTACCTTGTTAAAGTAACACATCGAAAGATCGAATCAACATAGATAAATAGTTGATAATTGATAAAACAGTTACGATCATAAATAGTTTCCCACATCGCTAACAAAAAGGAAACGTTGCAATAATTCCAGTTTTCTTTTCTTTTTCTGTTGTCAATAACGATACATAGTTTTGTCAATACACAGTTTTGTCAATACACAAATTTGTCAATACTGTGATCATAACGCAACTAAATATTTACCTCTTTATACGGATTGATAACACGTTCAGTCATATCGTGGAGACTTCTACCGCCAAAAGTTTTTTGTCCTTGTATTTTATTACTCAGTGTGTAATCAATCCCTGAAACATAGCATATGATAATTAAATATTAACATGGTATATGATAGTTTAATATTAACATGGTATATGATAGTTCAATATTAACATGGTATATGATAGTTCAATATTAACATGGTATATGATAGTTCAATATTAACATGGTACATGATAGTTCAATATTAACATGGTATATGATAGTTCAATATTAACATGGTATATGATAGTTCAATATGAACATGGTATATGATAGTTCAATATAAACATGGTACATGATAGTTCAATATTAACAGTGTACATGATAGTTCAATATTAACATGGTATATGATAGTTCAATATTAACATGGTATATGATAGTTCAATATTGGCATGGTACATGATAGCTCAATATTAACATGGTATATGATAGTTCAAAATTAACATGGTACATGATAGATCAATATTAACATGGTATATGATAGTTCAATATTAACATGGTACATGATAGTTCAATATAAACACGGTACATGATAGTTCAATATTAACATGGTATATGATAGTTCAATATTAACATGGTATATGATAGTTCAATATTAACATGGTACATAATTGTTCAATATTAACATGGTATATGATATTTCAAAATTAACATGGTACATGTATATGATAGTTCAATATTAGCATGGTATAATATGATAGTTCAATATAAGCATGGTATATGATAGTTCAATATTAGCATGGTATATGATAGTTCAATATTAACATGGTATATGATAGTTCAATATTAACATGGTATATGATAGTTCAATATTAACATGGTATATGATAGTTCAATATTAACATGGTATATGATAGTTCAATATTAACATGGTATATGATAGTTCAATATTAGCATGGTATGATATGATAGTTCAATATTAACATGGTATATGATAGTTCAATATTAGCATGGTATGATATGATAGTTCAATATTAACATGGTACATGATAGTTCAATATTAACATAGTATATGATAGTTCAATATTAACATGGTATATGATAGTTCAATATTAACATGGTATATGATAGTTCAATATTAACATAGTATATGATAGTTCAATATTAACATGGTATATGATAGTTCAATATTAACATGGTACATGATAGTTCAATATAAACACGGTACATGATAGTTCAATATTAACATGGTATATGATAGTTCAATATTAACATAGTATATGATAGTTCAATATTAACATGGTATATGATAGTTCAATATTAACATGGTACATGATAGTTCAATATTAACATGGTATATGATAGTTCAATATAAACACGGTACATGATAGTTCAATATTAACATGGTATATGATAGTTCAATATTAACATGGTATAAATATTATGATATTTCAAAATTAACATGGTACATGTAAATGATAATTCAATATTAGCATGGTATATGATAGGTCAATATTAGCATGGTAGATCAATTCTAACACTTTACATAGTAGATTAATGTCAACATATTGTAAATTGTGTTATTATGCCAAAATCGTTAAGTTTAATAAATGCAACTTAATTAATACATTACCAACAATCAGATTGCATTCTGTGACAGATTCATCCTTCATGGCTTGAGTCACCTCCTTGACACTTTTAAATTGATCTTTAATTTTCCTGAATGATTCATTTTTCTCTTTTCTACTACTAAATTTTGGTAAGTGTAGAATACCTGTAGACGTACCACTAATAACTGATTGTGATGTTAGAATTTCACCATCATCAGTGTGTAGGTCAACATCCTCACCACTCTCATGTGGTAGATTGTTTACATGTATAAATCCAGATGATCTTGGGCTGTTGTCAGAAATCTCACCCATAACATAAGATACTTCGGATGCATTTGTACTTTTTGATAAAACGGATACAGTCTTATTGTTATCATTCGATTCAAATATATTACGAGAATATATTATTTGAGTGCGCCTTGCCACATTGTCTGCATCTAGATGAAAACTATCAGACTTGTCTAAAGGATTGTCTGGATCATTAGGAACACCAGTAGCGTCATTTAGTTCTTCTTCTTCTTGTCTTGTAAGTTTACATTTTATGGCAGCAGCGTGTTCAGTCATTGTTTCAGTTTGTATGTTCAAAGTTTATTTCATTACTGCCCTAAAATAAATATATCAATGTTTCATTGTATAAACAAATGGAATTATTTTATACTCGGAATTCATTGACTTTTGATTCTTTTTAAACCAAGACGAAAGCATTTCTCCATGGATTTTTTTACTAAATTCATACCCGTGTAAAAGGATAACAAATACAATTTCTGTGTTGGATTTAAACAGAGATAACTAAATTGTAAACGCTTTTATCTATTTTTTGCAGTAGTATAAATCATGTAAAGATCTTATATGAGATTACCACATAGAGTAAATATCTGTATATAGTTTGTAGTATATAATAAACGAATGATAACGTTTTCTGAGCTATGGCATTATTTCGATTCGTTTTTGGTTGATATATGATATTTGATCATACAATGTTTGTCATTTGTTTATCTTATGTCTGTTATTTTTTTATTCTATGTTTTTGCTTATCTTTTCTATGTTATTTGTTTATCTTATGCTTAATATTTGTTTATCCTATGTTTATCATTTGTTCATCTTACGATTGTTTATCCTATATTTATTATTCGTTTATCCTATGCTTATCATGTCTTTATCTTACGTTTGTTATGTATTTGGTATTTGTTTTATATATGGTTTTAATATGATATTTATTTGTTTGATACTTAATGTTAGTAATTTGGTTTATATCTGATATTATTTCTTATTGTTATTTCTTTGATATCTGACGTTTGTTTGATATCTTATGTTTGTTATTTGTCTATTATCTGATGTTTACTGTTTGTTTGATATAGCTTAGTTTGCTATTTATTTGATATAGCTTAGTTTGCTATTTGTTTGATATAGCTTAGTTTGCTATTTGTTTGATATAGCTTAGTTTGCTATTTGTTTGATATAGCTTAGTTTGCTATTTGTTTGATATAGCTTAGTTTGCTATTTGTTTGATATAGCTTAGTTTGCTATTTGTATCAGATGTTTGTTATTTGCTTGATACCTGATGTTTGTTATTTGTTTGATATTTGATGTTTCCTATTTGTCTATCTGATGTTTGACTGGTGGTTTAGTCACGTTGTTTTATCTATCTTATCTATTTATAGAATTCCTGGTTTTATAGCATGTACATACATTATATGATGACGTTAGCAATGTTTAAGTCGAAAAAAAAATTCTTAATTATCAACACACAAAAAAGTGAACGAAATTAAAAGAAATAAGATAAAATCACGATACGTACAGATACAAATGTAAGTTTATGCAAATTTAATCCAGTTTGTTAACTAAACACGTTCATTTGTTAAACGTATTTTACACTTCTACTGGGAAATACCCAGTTTGTATGAGGAAGTTAAGTACAACATTCGACACACCTCTGTTTTGTAGTAATGAAATACAAACATTGAAACTTGACACGCTCTAAACATAACCAAGTTTTTCATGTCGATCACAAACATTGGAATCCATTTTAAGGTACAGTCATGTGTAAAATAGATTACAGATAATCATATCAGATAGGTTCGGATCATTGAAAACTGTTTTATAGTTCACGTTTATTTAACATAATGCTATAATTAATATATCAGTGATAATACAGCTTACCTGATCGTGTTAATAATATATCAGGTAATTAATGATTAATGAAATGCAACTTAATTTGCATGCATCGCGTGAGCTACCAATACACATTAATTTGAACAGGATATAAAATCTAGTTTGAATTTTATTTGTTGGTTTTGTTAACAGCCCAAGTGTAATTAAGTTTATATTTCAAATTTAATGTCATTAAATCCATGTATAATGTTTAAGGTATACACACAGTGATACACATTTTGAATTGGCATATTATCCACTTACTTTATTTCCTGCAACCTGAAATCTTCATTTGCCTGGACACATTTCCTAGCTGTCTCGTGAAAAACACAACACTGGTTATCTTGGACAATTATTCTTAGAAACATGCATGTAAATTACTGCACAACCTCTCCAGAGCGGCCATCTCTTGAGCAATAACCTTCATTAAACCGCATGTTTCTCCACTGTAATTTAAACTCTCTGGAGCGACGACTTCAACAACAATTTCGTTAAGTACTACTGTTTCTGTTTTGAATGAGTTGCACTGCTTTTTCATTCTATTTCTTATGTTTTTCTTTTAATCTGAGAACAAGAATAGAAAAATAAGCCTAAGCATCACTGTATTAACTCAACAGAACGAACAAAATGTCTTACAAGTTTCACCGATATTGATCCGATGTTCTGCCGATGTAAAACTGATATGGAATCGCTGTAATGACCCCTAAAACACTGGTATAGACCTTACTACGAACAGAAGCTAGTGAGATAAATATTGTATAAACTCATACTTGTTCATACATTGATCAGAGTCTGTTGTCATGTGAGGAAACAATCAAACTAGCCCGAGTGAGAGAGTTTGGTTACAAAGCTACTACAAGTTATTTAATATATTTGTTAATTTCTAACAGGTCATTTTTCATTAAGATAACAAAATAAATAGAGAATTTTCTATATTTATTTAATCAACATCATGGTGATCATGTACATCATATGATCTTAATTAAGGGACTGGGCTCCAGCTTAATATTCAAATCCAGATCCTCCTTCCATGTAATAGAAATTATTTCAAAGCAGAATTTAAGGTTTAACACTAAGGATAAATTAATATTGCTCTCTTTCTTAAAAAACAGCAAGTGTCTAATTCTTTAATTATGGGGCAAAAAATAACAGTTGAAAAATGCTATACATTCCCAGCCAGCATCACTATGTCGGCCCGACGGCGGCTAAAGAGCGGAATATCGACAATATTTGCCAACGTCAATCCTACATAGGGCCGACGTAGGTGGATTTTATAAAAAGTGTGTATTACACTTGGTGTTAACTTATTCAAGTTCTAACCCATTCTGTAGACATGAATATGTAAAATATAAATGATAAACACGATGAATCTGACTCTTTACATTCGTTCAAATCTCAATGTCTAGTAGATGTCGGATTGATGTAGGGCCGATGTAGACGAATGTATTTTGTCATCAATGAGTTATTAACTGTTTTTACATAATCAATGAGGCAAATGAAAGAAGTGAAGAAGCAAAACATTAATTTTGCATTATGATGTAAGTATTCATTTACATTTTGAAATATAATTATTATCTTAGATATTATAACTTGTAACACGATTTAAGTATCTAGGTCAACCGCCTGCATTAGTCATAGTGCTGACCGCCATATTTGAATTTCTTGAACTAGTGTCAGCAGCAGGTCGGATAGATTTCATGAAAAGAACAAGTTTTAGTTGCAAGAAACATGTCAGTGAGTTTGGAAAATTACTTTAAAAGGCATACATCAACAACATCGGGTGGATAATGACAGTAAAGTAATTATCTTGGGAGCTTATTTTAGCTTGTTGCTTTATTGTCATATGTTTTCGCGACTGTCTATAACAAAAGAAAATTGCTCATGTTACTAATTTTATGTTTATGCAGAATATGTACATTCAAGGAATTTTATGTTATTCGTTTCATTGTTTTACCATAATATTAATGGTTTATTAAATTTACATCAGAGACCAATGACCAGTATGTAAGCATGAAGTCTAATAATTAAATTTAAAATTATTTGTAAATCTTTGTGTAAAATTACTCTTATTTCCATTTCTCTCCTGTTTTAGCTCCTGACCAGCAGACTTTCACAACTGCAGTATAAAAAAAAGATGAAGCAGAACTGGTTTTTGAATTACAGAAAGTGCACTAAGTTGCTAAATAATATATTAAACATGATTGATTGGAGAAAATTATAGCACTTAGACTAGTTAGAGGATTCAAGGAATTACAACTTTTATCAAATGACAGGTATGTGGGGCTTGTATGGTAAATTTATATAATTAGACATTAAACTTTCAACTGCTCATATTAATTTATTCTGTATAAATAATGAATGCATAAATAATTATTATGAAAAGTTCTAATTATAAATGATATTTTGAAATATATTGATGGAAATAAGATCTACCTATAGATAGACTCTGATAGGAGTATACAAGTATAAATCATGTCATTGTTCTGCTAATGTTGTTAATTTTTTAGTATGACTAGATATCATAGATTGTTATAAGGTACATGTTTGAAATACAATGAATAATGTTGTTTTTGAATTTGATTTTATATTTTACAGGTATCTATCAGGGAAGGATAGCAAAGACACAGCATGGCATACACATGTATTTAGTAATTAGTCCCCAGAGAGTGTGTCGGAATATACAATGGCTATGTTGCAAGTTGGCAATATACTAGTAGCATTCATTGTAAGTTACAAATGTAATTATTTTCACATATATATATATCTTGTATACAACAATTAGATATTCAAGACATGAATTCAATTTTAAGCTTATCTTAGTTGCGGTGTGATATATTGTATTTTGTAAATTGGCTGGGATATTCGCCAGCCCGATCAGCTTAGTTGGTAGAGCAAGAGGTCGCGGGTTCGAGCCATGCATCGGGTACATTAATTTCCTCTTCCTATTACATTTGATGCCGTTAGTATGAGACTAGTCTCGAAATCCTAGAGCAAAGGCTGGTTTAGTCGAAAGAACCTGTGTTTGTCGCAATTAATTTATATTAATAATTTTGAATAAAAGGGAAGAAGGAATGTGGCGGTGTGATACATTGTATTAATGAATTGGTTGGGATATTCACCAGCCTGATTAGCTCAGTTGGTATAGAGCATCTGACTTGCAAGCAGAAGGTTGCGGGTTTGGGCCCTAGCATTGGGTACATTATTTTCCTCCTATTACAGCAGTATGATTTAATTTGGACCTAATTATGTACATGAAATAGGAAAGTATTTGGCTAATTGCATTAGTTAAAGGAAATGAATTGTGCTTATTGTATGTTTTTAAATACTGTGTAATCAATTTATTGATTAATTATTTTGTAGCTGAAGCTGTATAAAGGACAATTCAAAGTGTTTAGGAAGCTGATGTTAAGGTGGTGTTGAGAGAATGCCTGTGTACCAACAGTGACAAGGGATAGTGGAAAAAGAAGAGAAAAATAATATTAATCTACTATAAACTATTACATGAATGACCAAAATGAACTTTTATAGTGTTTTTAAGTTTTTGGTTAAGACTTTTGGAAGATATATACAGTGTATTTTTTTAATTTAATAGGATTAGTAATTTTCTATTTGTTTATGTATGAGAATGATTAATTGTGTGAATAATTAACTTTAGAAGTGCCAAATAGTACAATATCACTGACCACATTCATATTTTAAACATAGGATTTGTAGAGTAATGAAAATCAAAGTTATGTATTGATTTCTTATTGTATTTTTCATTCTTCATGTAATTGGCTTTCATTTTAGATTAATTTCAAACATGAAATACATTAAATAGTAGAAACATAGCTAGAATTTGAATATAGTTTTTATCATAAAGGGTCAGGTACTCTATTCCAGTTTATACCCTATGAACTTTCAAGAGAAAGCAAAAACAGCTTCATTAAGACTCATGTATATCATTTTTCTACTATTATTTTTTTGCCCCATAGTTAAACAATTAAGCACTTGTTGTTTTTTTTTAAAGAAAGAGAGCAATATTAATCTATCCTTAGTATTAAATCTTAAATTTTACTTTGAAATTATTTCTATTACATGGAAGGAGTGTCTGGATTTGGAATACTAATCTGGAGCACAGTCCCATAATTAAGATCATAAGATGTACATGATCACCATGATGTTGATTTAATAAATATAGAAAATACTCTATTTATTTTGTTATCTTAATGAAAGATGACCTGTTAGAAATTAACAACTATATGAAATAACTTGTAGTAGCTTTGTAACCAAACTCTCACTCGGGCTAGTTTGATTGTTTCCTCACATGACAGCAGACTATGATCCATGTATGAACAAGTATGAGTTTATACAATATTCATCTTACTAGCTTCTGTTCGCAGTAGGTCTATACCAGTATTTTAGGGGTCATTAAAGCGATTCCTGGAATAAATGTCGCGGAAATCCTGTCGGGCCGACATCGAGCCGCGTTGCAAATTCGAGGCGGGCCGATGTCGAAACGATCAAGATGCCGATGTAGGGCCAACATTGATGTCCATATCGGCTTGATGTCGGGCCGACGTAGTGATGCTGGCTGGGTTAGTATTAATGTACATGTAGCTGTTTTTGCTTTCTCTTGAAAGTTCATAGGGTACGAACTGGAATAGAGTCCATTTATAATAAAAAACTATATTCAAAGTCTAGCTATGTTTCCACTATTTAATGTATTTCATGTTATGACAATAAAACTAAAATGAAACCGAATTACACGAATAACGAAAAATACAATAAGAAAGCAATACATAACTTTAATTTTCATTACTCTGCAAACCCTTAGTTTAAAATATGAATGTGGTTAGTGATATTGTAAAATTTTGCACTTCTAAATTTAATTATTCACACAATTAATCATACTCATACATAAACAAATACAATGCTAACAAATTAAATCAAAGCTCTGAAGGTTGTGCTGTTGTTCGGAACTACAAAGCAATCAAAAGTTGAATTTCTTTGATTGGTGAGTTTTTGAATCCTAACGATAGTTCGCACTTGAATTTGGATACTAACGCTTTTCTTCACCCGCTATGCAGTTGTTAAAGTTCCATGTGCTTTCAGTACTTTGATTTATGATTCCCATCTGATCACCAAAAGTAGTTCAGCAAATAGCATAATATTATATAGTCTACATTACCTGTCTCTTTGTATACTCAACTTATGCAGAATGTAATATATCATACATGAAGACATGCTCGAAGAAAAAGTTACACGGTATAAGCGTTAAATCAATCGATTACAATTTCCCGATGAACCACTTTTTTTTGAATATCCTAATGACACTCAATTGTCATCGCATCGTCCATGAATTCAATGATGACTTCTATACGTTTTCAATAGAAGCTAGGAACCAGACTAAATGCACGAGGATTATATCGTCATCCTTCCTTGAAATATGTGTACTGATAGTAAATATTGAAGTAATCCGAGGGATAGGATTGTTTAGATTTTTCTAGACGAATTATACCTACGAGTATTTGTTTATTATAGCTGTTTGCGAGTAGTTACTGTATTGTCTATTACTAGTTTGGCTAATCCTGGCCATTTGATTGGCTAATGGTGATTTCGGCGTTACCTGTCCTGTTTGACTGAATCTGTTCGTCTGCTCTGTTGTTGAAAATGTAGGCATCGTTCTATGATGTTAACGTGGCATAATATCGGGAACATCATTAGATGCAAGTTTAATGTGATTTTACCATATCAGACTATGGTGGTTTTGGTAGTATTTAGGGTGTACTTTATTCCATTGATGTATGGTATGGTAATACCATGTACATATGAACTATACATGAATGTATTCATTTGTCAAATACTCATGATTGTCAAAATATGTGTATTATCTATAACTTGTAAATATGTAATATTTGAATTTGTATTTATGCCATTGAATTGAAAAAATGGAGCTATGTTCGTAGGCGGAAGGTTAATAGAAGCTGTTCAGTATGCAGATTTTATGAAAACTAAACGATTTTTGAAATACGGTAATAACTTTATTGTTCGTACCGAACAACAAAAAACACTGTATATTTCTTCCAAAAATTTCTTTCCTCAAAACCTAAAAACACTAAAAAAGTGCATTTTGGTCATTCATGTAATTGTTTATAGCAGATTAATATTATTTTTCTCTTCTTCTTTTTCCACTATCCCTTGTCACTGTTGGTACATAGGCACTCTCTCAACACCACCTTAACATCAGCTTCCTAAACACTTTGAATTGTCCTTTGTACAGCTTCTGCTACAAGATAATTAATTAATAAATTACATACATAAATTACAAATAAAACATATACCGAATATTTTCCTATTTTATGTACATTATTTAGGTCCAACTTAAACATACTGCTGTAATAGGATGAAAATATTGTACCCAATGCGAGGGCTCGATCCCGCGACTCCCTGCTTGCAATTCATATGCTCTACCGACTGTGCAAATCGGGCTGATGAATATCCCATCCTATTCATCAATACAATATACCACACCGCTACATTTCTCCTTCCTTTTTATGCCCCTGTATCGATAGATCGGGGGCATATTGTTTTTGGCCTCTCTGTTTGTTTGTTTGTCTTGTTTGTCTGTCTGTTTGTACCAAACTTTAACCTTGCCTATAAAATCAAAACGCCTGCACCTACATCCATCAAACTTCATATGTAGGTTCCTCATGACAACCTCTACAGGACCTGTGCATTTTCAGGTCAGTAGGTCAAAGGTCAAGGTCACAGGATCATTGTGTTTAAAACAATTCCGACATTTCTTTTAGGATACTACTCCTACATTTTTCATGGGATTTTGACGAAACTTTCACAGACTTGTTGTTACCAAGAACCCCCACACATATATTTCGGGTTTTGCGATTCGAGCATTTTTGCCGGAATTATGGCCCTTTTTTATTTTGTGTGATCGTAACAGCGAAATACTCTTGTTTCCTTGTTTTCTCAAGGGATTTTGATAAAACTTTCATGGAACTATTGTTATCGAGATACCCAATGCATGTTGTAAAGGTTTTATGATTCGATAAATTTTGACGGAATTATGGCCCTTTGTTTATTTTGTGCATATGTAGTATATAGAGAAAAACTGTTTTGTTTGCAACTACTTCTGTATTTCTCAAGGGATTCTTACCAAACTTTAATAGAACTATTGTCACCAAGTTCACCAGCACATATTGTCAGGGTTTTGTGATTCGATAATTTTTAGCAGATTAACAGTCCTTTGTTTGCCTGTACCAAACTTTAATATTGCCACGCTACCACCTGCAATCATCAAACTTCATATTTTGGTTCATCGTGACAATCTCTACAGGACCTGTGCATTTTCGAAAAGGGCAACCGGAGGGGGCATGGTGTTTATAAAACACATCTTGTTATTCAAAACTATTAATATAAATTAATTTCGACTAGCACAGGTTCTTTCGACTAAACCAGCCTTTGCTTCACCCTGGCGCTAGAGTTTCGAGGCTAGTCTCATACTAACGGCACCAAATGTAATAGGAAGAGTAAAATGATGTACACGATGCGATGGCTCGAACACACGACCTCTTGCTTGCAATTCAGATGTTCTACCAATTGAGCTAATCAGGCTGGTGAATATCCCAGCCAATTTATGAAATACAATATATCACACCGCTACACGACTAAGAGTAATCAAGCTTAAAATTGAATCCATGTCTTGAATATATTATTGTTGTATTATTTATAAAATATAATATAATTCATTACGTTAGAAATGTAATTATTATCACATATATATATTAAACACGTTACATAATATATATATGTGATAATAATTACATTTCTAACTTACAATGAATGATACAGTATTGCCAACTTGCAACATAGCCAGTGTATATTCCAACATACTCTCTGGGGACTAACTACTAAATACATGTATACATATGCCATGCTGTTTCATATGTATCCTTCCCTTGGAGCACATGTACCATGTAACAATCTATGGTATCTAGTCATACTAAAAAGTGAACAACATTAACAGAATAATCACACGATTTATACTTATAATCTGAAAAATATCTACCTATGGCACATACAATGTAGAGTCTAGGTAGATGTTTTTTTTATCACTATATTTCTAAATATTATTTATGATTAGAAATTTTGATAATAATTATTCATGCGTTCATTATTTATACAGAATGAATTAATATGAGCAGTTGAAAGTTTAATGTCATATGATATAAATTTACCATACAAGCCCCGCATACCTGTCATTTTATAAAAGTTATAATTCCTTGAATCCTCTAAGTGGTTAATTTTCTCCAATCAATCATGTTTAATATATTATTTAGCAACTTAGTGCACTTTCTGTACTTTAAAAACGAATTCTGCTTCATCTTTTTGATACTGTAATTGTGAAAAACTGCTGGTCTGGAGCTAGAACAGGAGACAAATGGAAATAAGAGTAATTTTACACAAATATTTACAAATAATTTTAGATTTAATTATTATACTGAGTACATACTGGTCTCTGGTGTAAATAAACCATTATGGTAAAACAATGAAATCAAATGAATAACACAAAATTCATTGAATGTAGATATTCTGCAGAAACATGAAATTAGTAGCATGAGCAATTTTCTTTTGTTATAGACAGTCGCGAAAACATATGGCAATAAAACAACAAGCTAAATTAAGTTCCCAAGATAATTACTGTCAATATTCATCCGCTGTTGTTGATGTATGCCATTTAAAGTAATTTTCCGAACTCACTGACATGTTTCTTGCAACGAACACTCATTATTTTCATGAAATCTATCCGACCTGCTGCTGACACCAGTTCAAGAAATTCAAATACGGCGGTCAGCACGAATGCAAGCGGTTAACCTAGATACTTAAATCTTGTTACAAGTTATCTAAGATAAGCCAAGGTAATATAGTTCAAAATGCAGTTGAATACTTATATTATTATACAGCCTCCTACATGATTTAACGTTGTGCTTCTTCACTTCTTTCATTTGCCTCATTGATTATGTAAAAACAGTTAACTCATTAGTGACAAAATAGAGCTAGTCGTCTACTTTGATACATAGGCCTATATCAGCCCTACGTCAGTCCGACATCGGGATGTGAACGAAAATAGAGTCAGATTCATATCGTGTTTATCATTTACATTTTACCTATTCATGTCTACACAATAGGTTCGAATCTGAATAAGTTAACACCAAGTGTAATACACACCTTTTAAAGAAATCCACCTATGTCGGCCCAATATCGGATTGACGTCGGTAAATGCAGACAATATTCCGCTGCTTAGCCGACATCGGGCCGACGTAGTGATGCTGGCTGGGATGGTAATTTTTTAGATTAAATACTAGGTTTTATTGTACAATTCTGTGTAACAATGGAGTAAGGTATATAATTATATTATATAAATCAGTGTTGTAAGACATAACGTAACACGTAAACCTGACAGTAATGGGGTGACATTTTGTTTCAAAATAGTCCCATAAGAGTTGTATTTAGCAGCTCTATTGGTTGGGGTCACCATATTCATACCGCAGCATCCTTCAGTACTCTATGAGACCGCTAGACTGTCTATGGAGTCGGATATACTATAATTGCAGGACCAGAACCGGGTCGTAGTTCTGTATCTTGGGATATATATTATGAAAGATAAGTTATTTGGCATGCGTTGTGAAAATGATCTGAAATCGTTTTGGAATCTATATCATAATTAGCTGTCTGAGGAAGCTAGAAGTCGGAGAGATCAGTCTGGGACTTTGCGTTCGCATCTAACATCAGTGTATTCTTCAGTACTCTATGTGACCGCTAGTCTGTCTATAGGGTCGGATATAGTTAAAGGACCAGAACCGGGTCGCAGGTCTGTATCTCAGATAGAGGTTTTAAAAAATAGTAAAAAGTATGATTACATCATGATAATAACTTGATTAGCTTTAAATTTCGTTGGACGTTCAAACATAATCTTGTCTCGTAACAGTGATTGCTGATCTACATAAGTCCGTATAAGTGTATATATGGTACACATACACCTCTATATGGTACACATATACCTCTACACGGTACACATATACCTCTATATGCCTCTATATGGTGCACATACACCTCTATATGGTACACATACACCTCTATATGGTACACATACACCTCTATATGGTACGCATACACCTCTATATGGTACACATATACCTCTATATGGTACACATATACCACTATATGGTACACATATACCTCTATATGGTACACATATACCTCTATATGGTACACATATACCACTATATGGTACGCATACACCACTATATGGTACATATATACCTCTATATGATACGCATACACCACTATATGGTACACATATACCTCTATATGGTACGCATACACCACTATATGGTACACATATACCTCTATATGGTACACATATACCACTATATGGTACACATATACCTCTATATGGTACACATATACCTCTATATGGTACACATAGACCTCTACACAGTACACATAAACCTCTATATGGTACACATATACCTCTACATGGTACACGTATACCGCTACAATGTACACATATATACTTCCCACAGGAACATATACCTCGACAAGGTACATGCAAAGGTCCTGAAGTCGATCATGTAGACAAATACTAGAGTCTTATATCATTTATGTAAAACGTACCGAATTAATGATGTCAACCAAATGTATATAAATAGCTAGCCATTAGCTATGATTTCAAATATGTACGTCGGCTTACAGCTATATAGTTTTTTCTTGCATATAAATAGTGTATAAATACATTCATTTATTATATTATTTCTATTTCTGTTTTCAATTCATTTAATACTCGATCTTAGCTTATGTTCGTGTATTCATTAACGTTACATATGTTACACGAGTTTAGAGTGAGCTGTGTTCATACAAGCACTGTCTACAACTTAGATAACTTTAAAGTATGTATGTGTCTCCTGCGTGATTACTGTGTACTAGGTGTCCGCAATATTTACTTAGATAAGATAACTTCGTATTCATCTGATATCTAACGAAGTAATTATGTGTTAGCCTTGAAGACGTTACAACCTACTAACGTTTATTCTCCATGGTAAGTGTTTGTGTGTTTGAATGTTGTAATGGATATACAATGTGTGGTAGAAAAATCTGTCCCTTATGGCATATAAAATTCTCATGTAAGTATGTGCTAAATGCTCCATTTTCTCATACTTTGAAAATTGTTATATTTTCTTACATTGTGCAATCGACACTGCTGAGTGTTGAAGCAGTAATTAATATATCGTCTCTTTAGGATTAAAATGACCGTATGACTAGATAAATCCTTTTAATCCTAAGGTGACGATATAAGTACTACTGAATTTATCTAAACTTAGAAGTTTAATATAACATTTTAGCAGATGATATTGCTTGTTTGTGATACAACAGTTGTAGTTATTTTGTGTGTGTAATAAACAAGTTAGACATAATGATACAACTATTTATGTACCGTGAGTATTACTAGTATACGGGTGTACTTGTAATGACATTATAGTATCACTAAGTTATCGTATATATATATATATTAGACAGGGTAGAATATTCCAGAGGACGTTAAACTCATGGGCCCGTATTCACAAACGTTCTTAGTTATCCGAGTTAAGAATTTTCTTTATCTTAAATTTTGACTAAGACATGAGAAATTTCTTAGTTTTCATTTTAGATTTATTCTAAGTGTAAACTAAGACAAAATTATTCTTAGTTTGAAAAAAAATCTTAGTTTTTTTTATAAATTTACCGTTGTCACGTTTTTTTTCACGGAATTCCCATACGTCATAACTTACGCCTGCGTTTAAATTGGCGATGAGTTAAACCTATCATACATTTTCTGCAATTTTACGGATACGTTTAATTGGTACTTCAGACACAAAATTGTACAGATGACACAAATATAATTGTTGGTCATGTTTGCAGAATACAAACAGGTTCCTTATAAACAGGGTCACTGATATATCAATTAAAAATCCGTTGGCGGTATTGTGAACAGTCAAATTAATGTGTTTGACATTATGTAATTTTATGAAATATGCAGTAATTCGGTAAAATTAAAGCAACAGAAGTATCAAAAAACAAATACGCAACAATAGGCGTCGGAACTGAGGCAACAAATCGTAAAAGAAAACTGACGAATTTTGTTATATGGTGTATACGTTGTAAATAGAAGTTACAAGTCTTTATGTTGTACAGCAAGAATACGGTTTTACGATGACTCCAGATTCAATATCAATATTGTACACATTAAGTTCTTAGTTGTGTATTCAATATATATGTACGATGGGACACATACTATTTATCTAACTTGTCTCGTGTCTACCTTCCAAAACCGTCAGAATAGAAAGTTTTCTGTGGTTCTAAAACATAAAACACTTTATCATGTCTTTGATTATCATTAACAATAAAGAAACCCATGCACAACAAATGATCTGAAACCATGAGAAATGTTGTTGTGACTACTGATAAGGTTACATTCAAGCAGTAAGTCAATTACACTATTGCAGCTATAATTACCATCAATTTTATCAAAGAATGCTATTGTAGGTGATCATTTGTATGAGTCACAACAATGTATGTATTTTATCTACTGTCTTTCTGGTATATATATGCTTATAATTGAATTCATATTGTCAAGGATACAATTGCATGTTAACTGGTAGTTTCAAAATAGCTTATACCTGTATTCAACAATCTGCACAAAAGAATACATAAGTTATAATTCATGGCATACTAAAAGTCACAATGTAGTACTTGCATGACAGCTGGTACAAACTTTATCACATTCAGAACAAAATGTATACTAGGTAATAAAGATTTAAGATTAACAGTTGCCTCATGATTTCATGTTCATATAAAACATTGATACTGGAAAACAGTAGTTGAATCCATATTATGAACTGTCCATGTCTTAATTAATTAATGTCATCATAAATGGTTACATGAAGTCCTCAAAAGAATCTGTGAATACAAAGTACATCATTTCAATTCATGTAATGTCTTCATATTTTATACATGTATAAATACAAGTGAAATACAATGTATCTAAAATAATGTAATTTTAGGTAACTCTATAATTTTATAAAGATTAATGATTTATAAGCAATGGTAAAACATACCTTCAATGAATTGTAGTATTAAAAAAATAAGTTTATGCATTTATTTTTTTATTTTTAAACAAATTGTTAGAAAAACAAAGAATGAAAATGATTATACCTTATAAATTGCTGCATGTTGAGTCGATCAGCAATATCATGTTTGATGTCAACCTCAAAAGTATTGATACAGCATTTTTCTGTAAGTCATGTTGGAACCTGTTTACATAGCCCAACCCACAAATACTCGCTGGTGTACCAGCGAGAGTTACGACTTTTTAACGACAGAATACAACGGTGTTAAAAAAGTTCAAAATCCATGAAAGCAGCCGATTAGTATCCGTATTCTTCATAGATATAGAAAATAATGAGTTCGACGTAGCATTCATATTCGTTTTGTTTTTATCTAAGAAAATTTCTTAAAGTTAAGACACCTCGTACCGTGATTCAAAATCGACATTCTAAGATTTTTTCTAAGGTTTGTTTGCACTCCAAGACGAAAGTTAAGAAGAATCTTGCAAAGTTTGTAAAAATTGGCAAAATCTAAGATAATTTCGATATTCTTAGATAATTTTTCATTTTAGTTAGCTTGTGAATACGGGCCATGGTCTGTTCGGCTTTTCCTCAATGTTACAATAATGTTGAACATAATATTTTATTAATGTAAAAATAATACACCATGATATTAGGCTGAAGATGGTTCGAAATGTTCCAGATATATGATAAACGTACACGTTCTAAATTGTTTTAATTCTTACTTCTTTGCAGAGTCGTCATGTTCGTTGTAAATTTTTTATGGTATTAAACTTTTCCGATATACTATTTATCGTCACTATGTACAGAGGCGAATGAAGCCACACTGAACTGAAGACGTATGCAAAGGTGAATGATCAATTCTAACAAAAGTTCTTTTTAACATTTCAGATCACAATGAATCGACTAGCTGTATTCGGTGCCATACTCGCCGTGGTCTGTTATGTAATTTTCCGTAAACCATCTATGCTGTCTGTTGTCACGACGGGAAACCTGAACACAAGTTATGACTACATAGTGGTCGGTGCAGGATCAGCAGGGTCAGTTATTGCTTCACGTTTGTCAGAAGATCCTGAGGTAACTGTGCTACTAGTAGAAGCAGGAGGGGACTACACGGAAAACGATATGTACCACATCCCATTAATGTTCTTTTCACTGCAGAAAACTGAAGCAGACTGGGAATATTACACTGTGCCTCAGAAGGAAAGTCATTTAGGCATGGTTGACAATCGTTCCTATTGGCCTCGTGGCAAGGTTCTGGGTGGATCTAGCATTTTTAATTCGATGCAATACACGCGTGGAAGCCGTCATGATTACGACGAATGGGCGGAGTTAGGATGCGATGGGTGGAGCTATGAAGATGTTCTTCCATATTTTCTGAAATCTGAGGATATGCTTATTGATAATTTGAAAAATTCGAAATACCATAACAATGGCGGATACCTAGGAATAAGTAGCGGAGGTGTGTCCCCTATCGCTGACGTGTATCTTCAAGCTGGGAGAGAGATGGGTTATGACATTAATGATTACAATGGCGAGATTCAGGAAGGTTGGAGTCCAATGCAGTTGACTATAAGAAATGGTGTCCGTAGTAGTACATCACTAGAGTTCCTCGGACGAGCCATAGGTCGACCAAATCTACATGTTGCTGTGCGATCAATGGTGACAAAGATTGACATTGAAAATAAGGAAGCGAAAGGTATTTTCATGATTAAAGATGGACGGAAGATGTATGTGGAATCCAACAGAGAAATAATTGTATCTGGTGGAGCTGTTAATTCACCCCAGTTGTTGATGTTGTCCGGTATTGGTCCAAGAAAACACCTGGAAGACTTAGATATCAAAGTAGAAGCGGACTTACCAGTTGGTGAAAACCTCCAAGATCATCTCCTATTGCATGCATTTTCAGAGATTTCGGTTGATATAGGCATTACGGAGGAAAAGGTAGAAAGTAACAAAAATTTACTTCAGTATAAACTATTTGGTACTGGAATGTTGTCAATAGCTGGAATTGACGCTACTGCATTTTTTTGCACCTACGATAATAAGCAGAAAAACTGTGCTGCAGACATTCAGTTTATGATGTACGGCTTAAGTATGCATGAGAATCATTTATGTTTTAAAGAAGATATTGCAGAAGAATATCTTAACAAACCAGGTTCCATAGGATTTTCAACAGTAATGAGTTTGCTCGACCCTAAAAGTGTTGGGACCATCCGACTTCAGACAACAGATCCATTTGACCCGCCCTTGATTGATCCACAATATTTGACTGACCGTCGTGATGTGGACGCTTACCTTCGCGGATTTCGACTATGGGAAAAATATATCTCAACTCCAGCCATGAAGGCAATCGGAGCCAACGCAGAAAAAATGAAGCTTTCATTCTGCTCCCAACACGCATTTCAGACTGATGCTTATTGGGAATGTATCGTGCGCCACCTAGCGTATACGGTATACCACCCAGCAGGTACATGTAAGATGGGTCATGTGGATGAAAAAACAGCAGTCGTTGATCCTGAGCTCCGAGTAAGAGGAATAAAAAAGCTTCGTGTGGCAGATGCATCAATTATGCCTAATGTAATATCAGGCAACACTAACGCCCCCGTAATTATGATAGCAGAGAAGGTTTCTGATTTGATTAGGGGAAAAAACACAGTTAAACATTTAAGAAGACAAAATATTTAGGTCCTCAAATATATTGAAATTTGGTTCACATGTATTGAAAATAGGCGATCTAAAACTGGTTTAGGACAATTATTCTCTGAGACATGTCCTTATGTTACAGTAAATTATAAACATTATGTACAGTGGTTATATCTATTTGTTGAAAGATACACACTATTTACGATGGCTATATTTCATCGTTGAAATATACACACTATTTACTATGGCTATATTTCATCGTTGAAAGATGCACACTATTTACGATGGCTATATTTCATCGTTGAAATATACACACTATTTACGATGGCTATATTTCATCGTTGAAATATACACACTATTTACTATGGCTATGTTTCATCGTTGAAAGATACACACTATTTACTATGGCTATATTTCATCGTTGAAATATACACACTATTTACTATGGCTATATTTGATCGTTGAAAGATGCACACTATTTACGATGGCTATATTTCATCGTTGAAATATACACACTATTTACTATGGCTATATTTCATCGTTGAAAGATACACACTATTTACTATGGCTATATTTCATCGTTGAAAGATACACACTATTTACTATGGCTATATTTCATCGTTGAATTATACATACTAAAAAATCTATTTGTTGAAAGATACACACTATTTACTATGGCTATATTTCATCGTTGAAAGATACACGCTATTTACTATGGCTATATTTCATCGTTGAATTATACATACTAAAAAATCTATTTGTTGAAAGATACACACTATTTACTATGGCTATATTTCATCGTTGAAAGATACACGCTATTTACTATGGCTATATTTCATCGTTGAATTATACATACTAAAAAATCTATTTGTTGAAAGATACACACTATTTACTATGGCTATATTTCATCGTTGAAAGATACACACTATTTACGATGGCTATATTTCATCGTTGAAAGATACACACTATTTACGATGGCTATATTTCATTGTTGAAAGATACACACTATTTACGATGGCTATATTTCATCGTTGAAATATACACACTATTTACGATGGCTATATTTCATTGTTGAAAGATGCTCACTATTTACGATGGCTATATTTCATCGTTGAAAGATACACACTATTTACGACGGCTATATTTCATCGTTGAAAGATACACACTATTTACGATGGCTATATTTCATTGTTGAAAGATGCACACTATTTACGATGGCTATATTTCATCGTTGAAATATACACACTATTTACTATGGCTATATTTGATCGTTGAAAGATGCACACTATTTACGATGGCTATATTTCATCGTTGAAATATACACACTATTTACTATGGCTATATTTGATCGTTGAAAGATGCACACTATTTACGATGGCTATATTTCATCGTTGAAATATACACACTATTTACTATGGCTATATTTCATCGTTGAAAGATACACACTATTTACTATGGCTATATTTCATCGTTGAAAGATACACACTATTTACTATGGCTATATTTCATCGTTGAATTATACATACTAAAAAATCTATTTGTTGAAAGATACACACTATTTACTATGGCTATATTTCATCGTTGAAAGATACACACTATTTACTATGGCTATATTTCATCGTTGAATTATACATACTAAAAAATCTATTTGTTGAAAGATACACACTATTTACTATGGCTATATTTCATCGTTGAAAGATACACACTATTTACTATGGCTATATTTCATCGTTGAATTATACATACTAAAAAATCTATTTGTTGAAAGATACACACTATTTACTATGGCTATATTTCATCGTTGAAAGATACACACTATTCACTATGGCTATATTTCAGCGTTGAATTATACATACTAAAAAATCTATTTGTTGAAAGATACACACTATTTACTATGGCTATATTTCATCGTTGAAAGATACACACTATTTACGATGGCTATATTTCATCGTTGAAATATACACACTATTTACTATGGCTATATTTCATCGTTGAATTATACATACTAAAAATCTAAATACAGAATCACCATAACAACTTTAATCTGAATGGTGTAGTGTATACTCGCATAATAATATTTGTAAAATCATTTAGAACAATACTACATTTGGTTAGGTTGTTAAGGAAATAAAACAACCAATAATAGCCAAGGTGCAGCAGATAGTTAGATAGGTATAGTCTGCCTTTCGTACATTATACGCTGTTAGACAGTTGGGTGAAGTTATTGTGTTTTATGTAGATTTCATTACAATTTGACCCTCACAGGTCCATTACTTCTGCCTGTGGATGCGATGTGGTCTTAAAGATGGAAACTACCGGCAAGGTTCTGATTTAGCGATTTCATGTCCGATAATCGATTATGAACATGTGACATCGACATCGACAAGTTTCTACTAGTAGCTAATCGATGTTTTCCGACCATTGGTACATCACTAACATATAGGCAAAATGAAAAATAATCAAGAGATTTTTTTTATCGTAGCATATGATAATAGAAACATTTGATAGAACAATGCCACTTCTTTAGGGTGCATAGCTAAAATGTCAGATTTTGTCACAAATTCGAATTACCTTAAACAACAGATAAATGGCTAATGCAGGCGCCACACTGTCCCGAAATAGACACCAGATGGACACAGAATTTAGGAAATGTTCAAATTCGGGTGTGATCACATTTATCCATAATTCACTTCCTGCAGAATGACATACTTTGATGATGAGACAACCTTTTGATATACCTTAGAAAACATGATAAACGACTCTAACAGGCCCAGTACCACCTCTTAAAGGTAAAACTGTCTTATCTCTTTTTGTCATTTTTTTCTATTGGCCTTTCTTAAGTGATAGGGTTATTTTATTATGTTACTATTATTAATTTATTAGCATTCTTATCATGGCCACATGAACTGTACCGTTACGCGGCATCATCTCATCATTATCTTCATCAATAGCTCTACTAACATTCTTTCTGTCCGGAATAGTACGGTCATATTTATCTTAATAATAATATATTAGTATGATGTATGACCCAACGTATAGATCACTATAGGCCTATAGCACGCACTCGCCATTTTACTTTTTATTTCCTGGGTAAGGAAACCCCGAGGCGATGAGAAAACAGAGGTCTGTGTGTGTTGTCAGGAAATGACTGTCTAATAGAAGAATAGAAATCTATTACCATGTAGTATATAGTTATAGCTCTAAGACAGAAGGTTGGAATGCCTTCTACAACTACATAAGCTTCCCAGAGGCTTCTACCATTAGGTCCAGCGAAAGGTAGAAGGTCGGATAGTAGAGAAGGACACATGGTACAGAATGTTTCCCCCTCCCGGTCTCAACCTGTCTATCACCCTACGACAACTAGCCAGTGGTATCCCAGCTTGCTGCTCCTACAACTTGTCCAAACACCATATTCCTTATTTTAAAATGAAGTATAGGAAGCCGAGTTTGCTGCTAAGATGATCTAGTGTCCCACTACAACTGTAAAATTGACCGCCATTGCTCAGTAGTTTGAGAACACTATCTTTCCACACTACTGTGTTGCTCTGGATGGTAAGCATGTGGTGGTCATCTGTCCTTGGAAAAGTGGGTCCGTCTACAGAAACTACAAGGGGTTCGATTCATTGTCCTCAGGGTGGTCGACGCAGAATACAAATGTCTTTGGATTGAGTTGATGCCCCTCCCTGTGGTTGGAGGCTCGGTGTAGTTTACTCAGTTGCCTCTGCTTACCACTTCTGAACTCTTATTTTCCGGGCAGCCTCTTTCCCCTGTTTCTTTATGCCATGGGTGGCATGTTAATTAAATTGACATTTATTTGAATCAAAGTTTTTTTTTTGTTCACAATAAGCTTCGAGCACCAATTTCCCACGATCAGTCGAATGTTTTATACCATCGGGAGGCCACATCACGCCTTCGTGACCTTGTTTGAAGGCATCGTACTCTCAATACGATGTCGTGTAGACATCGTGTAACATTCGTGTGTCCTGCGGGTAAACATCTAAATAATTCACATCTTCGTTCTGCTTTCGTGTGTGGTTCGGGTGCCATCGTATGATCTTCGTAAAGCATCGTACTTGATTCGGCTGTTGATTTGGCTGTTGACTAGGATCGGGGCATTTTCGCGCGAAATTCAAAATTCCATATTCGTGTGGCTATCGACTGTTAATTTCGGGACAGTGTGATGTCTGCATAACAACTAGTGTGTACCACGCCTATGCAGGCGTCACACTGTCCCGATATTGACAGCAGATGGCCACACGAATATGTCTCATCATCAAAGTATGTCATTCTGCAGGAAGTGAATTATGGATAAATGTGATTGACGCTTTGACACGCCTCTCTTTTGCAGAGTTGCATATCGGACTGACCGAGGAAGTTGCTCTATGATTGGCCTTTTATATATTCTCGTTACCATAACACTTGTGAAACGCTTGAGCTACTAAAAATCGGCTGTCTTCGTCGTCACCGTGGTTCCATCTCGATGTCACCGTACTGTAATACGATGGCTACACGACAACATTTAGAGGGCTTCACGTAGTCGTGTTGCCTTCTTAAAGCCTGTCTCACACAGAACACGGTTGGGCACACGGTTCCAATACGGTATACTCGGTTATACACGGGTTGACTGGTACGAGTATTTAGCTCCAACCGTGCCTGGGGATGAGTTGGTACGATTTAGACTCGAATGTAGCACGAGTATGTACGAACAAAGCACGGATATACTCGGTCAAGTAAGGTTTGTCACGGTTTGAACACGATTTTCATACGATTGTTGTACGGTTCCAAGTACGGTCTAGTACGGTCTGTTACGGCCTAGTACGATTAAACACGACTTTTACTCGATTAACTGGACATTTACAGGGTTTACATACGGTCCCACCGACTTTTGTTCGAGTTATGCTCGAATTATCACACATTCGTGTATGTTTTGATTAATTGACTCGTTTTGATGGCTTGGCTTTATAAATTTTCGAACTTTCAACAGAGAAGTTATAAAAATGGCAGATGACAGAATAATGGAATTAGAAATCATGATAAGACTGATAGACATTGAGATTATTTTGGCCAGAAGGCGTGAGGGGAGACAAGAACAAGCCAACAGAAGGAGAAAAAGAAGAAGGAGACAAGTTTGGACAAGAGAATGGCTCAACAGAAGGGTCATGTTTGGTCAATATGATACTCTGTTACATGAACTAAACAGAGAGGACCCCAGGTGTTACAAGAACTTCCTCTGTGTTGATGCTGACTTGTTTCATGAGTTTGTTAGACGTGTCGGGCCAAAAGTAACCAAGAAAACAACCAATTGGAGGTTGGACAGACGTAGAGACCGTGTCTGGTCGTACTTGACCATGTATAATTCGTACTTGAACTGTATTGGTCGTATGGCGATCGTATGAAACCGTATTGGTCGTATGGCGATCGTATTAAACCGTGTGTACACTCGTGTGAATCGTACGGTTATCGTGTGACATTCGAGTGTTAATCCGGATGTTGGATGTAGGACTTGGGAACGGTTTCACACGATTCCATACGATTTATATACGATATTGACACGGTTGATCTCACTCGTGGATGGACTTCATGTGCGGTTGTATATATACGGTCTCGTACGGTCTCACACGGTCTCTCACGGTCTTATACGATCGCTAATACGACCATACACGGACATGGCACCCGTGCCAGTTTTTTTAAAGTTTTAAAAATCATACACGGCTTTCACGGATACACTCGAATGGCCCGAGTGTAACTCGGATAAGGCCACGGTTGGTTCGGTTGTATGTACGGTTTACACGAATGGACAACCGTATTAGCCGTGTGTTCTGTGTGAGACAGGCTTTAAAACAATCGGGCGGCTTCTTGTTTCGTTCGTATTGCCTTCGTATGGCAAACATGTCCGATAGCACCGATGATAGCACGAAGAATATACGATGATGATACGATTAAACAAGATGCCCTCACGATGGCAATACGAAGGGCGAAATGAACACACGAATTCAACACGAACATGATACTTCGCGTGGACCTTCGGCAACTTTTTGGCATGCCAAATATTTTGTCATCACTCACGAAGTTGGTGCCGAAGCCTGAGAAACTCAACCGGCGGTCATACATGGCTTAAGATGCCCTCACGAATGGCCCGATGTAATCACGATCACACCCGAATTTGAACATTTCCTAAAGCGTGTGTCCATCTGGTGTCTACTTCGGGACAGTGTGACGCTTGCATTACTCTGAACAAGTGTAAATCTTTATCACTTATCAGTATCCGATAAAAAAGACAAATAAAAGTGATATATATACATGTATTATGAATCACTAGTGCATTATTGACATGATAGGAATAAATTATAACGTAGAAAAACTTAGCATGTCCATTACTTCCAGGTATATAAAATAAATCATCATTTCAAATGTTTAAAACGAGTCATAAATTAAAATCGTTATCTGTACAATGTACATGTATAATTCAACACGAGATGGTTATCACACAAGACGTGTATGTGCCTTGTAAATGTTATGATGTGTATATAATGTTTAGGCTTAGTATTGTGTGTATACAGTGTTTAGGTTGTGTATTGTGTGTATACAGTGTTTAGGCCGTACATTGTGTGTATACAGTGTTTAGGCTGAGTATTGTGTGTATACAGTGTTTAGGTTGTGCTTTGTGTGTATATAATGTTTAGGCTGAGTATTGTGTGTATACAGTGTTTAGGTTGTGTATTGTGTGTATACAGTGTTTAGGTTGTGTATTGTGTGTATACAGTGTTTAGACTGAGTATTGTGTGTATACAGTGTTTAGGCTTAGTATTGTGTCTATACAGTGTTTAGGCTTAGTATTGTGTGTATACAGTGTTAAGGCTGTGTATTGTGTGTATACAGTGTTTAGGTTGTGCTTTGTGTGTATATAATGTTTAGGCTGAGTATTGTGTGTATACAGTGTTTAGGTTGTGCTTTGTGTGTATATAATGTTTAGGCTGAGTATTGTGTGTATACAGTGTTTAGGTTGAGTATTGTGTGTATACAGTGTTTAGGTTGTGTATTGTGTGTATATAATGTTTAGGCTGAGTATTGTGTGTATACAGTGTTTAGGTTGTGTATTGTGTGTATACAGTGTTTAGGTTGTGTATTGTGTGTATACAGTGTTTAGGCTGTGTATTGTGTGTATACAGTGTTTAGGTTGTGTATTGTGTGTATACAGTGTTAAGGCTGAGTATTGTGCGTATACAGTGTTAAGACTGAGTATTGTGTGTATACAGTGTTTAGACTGAGTATTGTGCGTATACAATGTTTAGGCTGTGCATTGTGTGTATACAGTGTTTAGGCTGAGTATTGTGTGTATACAGTGTTTAGACTGAGTATTGTGTGTATACAGTGTTTAGGCTGTGCATTGTGTGTATACAGTGTTTAGGCTGAGTATTGTGTGTATACAGTGTTTAGACTGAGTATTGTGTGTATACAGTGTTTAGGCTTAGTATTGTGTCTATACAGTGTTTAGGCTTAGTATTGTGTGTATACAGTGTTAAGGCTGTGTATTGTGTGTATACAGTGTTAAGGCTGTGTATTGTGTGTATACAGTGTTTAGGCTTAGTATTGTGTGTATACAGCGTTAAGGCTGTGTATTGTGTATATACAGTGTTTAGGCTGTGTATTGTGTGTGTACAGTGTTTAGGCATGTAAACATATTATTGTACATGTATACATAATATTGTACATGTATACATATTATTGTACATGTGTACATCACAATACATGTATACATATTATATTACGTGTATACATATTATATTACGTGTATACATATTACCGTGGTAGAGTGGTTAGGGAGTCCGCCTTGGGAGCGGGAGATCGAAGGTTCGAACCCCAGTGGAGACTGGGTTAGAACTGATGTAGTCGGTTGGTAAGCCGCAAGCTAGTTAAATACTGATTACCGGATGCCCATCTCAGCCAGGCATCCAACAAAGGGAGAAGGGATTCCGGAGGTACTGTGCGAACATAAGATAGGTGTATACAGTGTTTAGGTTGTGTATTGTGTGTATACAGTGTTTAGGCTGTACATTGTGTGTATACAGTGTTTAGGCTGAGTATTGTGTGTATACAGTGTTTAGGTTGTGCTTTGTGTGTATATAATGTTTAGGCTGAGTATTGTGCGTATACAGTGTTAAGACTGAGTATTGTGTGTATACAGTGTTTAGACTGAGTATTGTGCGTATACAGTGTTTAGGCTGTGCATTGTGTGTATACAGTGTTTAGGCTGAGTATTGTGTGTATACAGTGTTTAGACTGAGTATTGTGTGTATACAGTGTTTAGGCTGTGCATTGTGTGTATACAGTGTTTAGGCTGAGTATTGTGTGTATACAGTGTTTAGACTGAGTATTGTGTGTATACAGTGTTTAGGCTTAGTATTGTGTCTATACAGTGTTTAGGCTTAGTATTGTGTGTATACAGTGTTAAGGCTGTGTATTGTGTGTATACAGTGTTTAGACTGAGTATTGTGTGTATACAGTGTTTAGGCTTAGTATTGTGTGTATACAGTGTTAAGGCTGTGTATTGTGTGTATACAGTGTTTAGACTGAGTATTGTGTGTATACAGTGTTTAGGCTTAGTATTGTGTGTATACAGTGTTAAGGCTGTGTATTGTGTGTATACAGTGTTAAGGCTGTGTATTGTGTGTATACAGTGTTTAGGCTTAGTATTGTGTGTATACAGCGTTAAGGCTGTGTATTGTGTATATACAGTGTTTAGGCTGTGTATTGTGTGTGTACAGTGTTTAGGCATGTAAACATATTATTGTACATGTATACATAATATTGTACATGTATACATATTATTGTACATGTGTACATCACAATACATGTATACATATTATATTACGTGTATACATATTATATTACGTGTATACATATTACCGTGGTAGAGTGGTTAGGGAGTCCGCCTTGGGAGCGGGAGATCGAAGGTTCGAACCCCAGTGGAGACTGGGTTAGAACTGATGTAGTCGGTTGGTAAGCCGCAAGCTAGTTAAATACTGATTACCGGATGCCCATCTCAGCCAGGCATCCAACAAAGGGAGAAGGGATTCCGGAGGTACTGTGCGAACATAAGATAGGTGTATACAGTGTTTAGGTTGTGTATTGTGTGTATACAGTGTTTAGGCTGTACATTGTGTGTATACAGTGTTTAGGCTGAGTATTGTGTGTATACAGTGTTTAGGTTGTGCTTTGTGTGTATATAATGTTTAGGCTGAGTATTGTGCGTATACAGTGTTAAGACTGAGTATTGTGTGTATACAGTGTTTAGACTGAGTATTGTGCGTATACAGTGTTTAGGCTGTGCATTGTGTGTATACAGTGTTTAGGCTGAGTATTGTGTGTATACAGTGTTTAGACTGAGTATTGTGTGTATACAGTGTTTAGGCTGTGCATTGTGTGTATACAGTGTTTAGGCTGAGTATTGTGTGTATACAGTGTTTAGACTGAGTATTGTGTGTATACAGTGTTTAGGCTTAGTATTGTGTCTATACAGTGTTTAGGCTTAGTATTGTGTGTATACAGTGTTAAGGCTGTGTATTGTGTGTATACAGTGTTTAGACTGAGTATTGTGTGTATACAGTGTTTAGGCTTAGTATTGTGTGTATACAGTGTTAAGGCTGTGTATTGTGTGTATACAGTGTTAAGGCTGTGTATTGTGTGTATACAGTGTTTAGGCTTAGTATTGTGTGTATACAGTGTTAAGGCTGTGTATTGTGTATATACAGTGTTTAGGCTGTGTATTGTGTGTGTACAGTGTTTAGGCATGTAAACATATTATTGTACATGTATACATAATATTGTACATGTATACATATTATTGTACATGTGTACATCACAATACATGTATACATATTATATTACGTGTATACATATTATATTACGTGTATACATATTACCGTGGCAGAGTGGTTAGGGAGTCCGCCTTGGGAGCGGGAGATCGAAGGTTCGAACCCCAGTGGAGACTGGGTTAGAACTGATGCGGTCGGTTGGTAAGCCGCAAGCTAGTTAAATACTGATTACCGGATGCCCATCTCAGCCAGGCATCCAACAAAGGGAGAAGGGATTCGGGAGGTACTGTGCGAACATAAGATAGGTGTCTCATAAGCCAACTTTGCTGGCCCTTTCAATAGGGGTGACACTATAATAAACAAAACCTTTACCTGTTACCATATTATATTACATGTATTTTATATAAATGTTATATTACGTGTATACATAATATTGTACGTGTATACATATTATTGTACGTGTATACATAATATTGCACGTGTATACATATTATTGTACGTGTATACATAATATTGTACATGTATACATAATATTGTACGTGTATACATAATATTGTACATGTATACATAATAGTGTACGTGTATACATAATATTGTACGTGTATACATAATATTGTACGTGTATACATATTACATTACGTGTATACATAATAGTGTACGTGTATACATAATATTGTACGTGTATACATATTACATTACGTGTATACATAATAGTGTACGTGTATACATATTACATTACGTGTATACATAATATTGTACGTGTATACATATTACATTACGTGTATACATAATAGTGTACGTGTATACATAATATTGTACATGTATTAGGGCTGTCCCGATACAGATCTCAGACGATACGATACGTATTGCGATACGGTACTAGCGATATGCGATATCAACGATACGATATAAAAATATTTCAAAGTAATGAAAAGCCTTGCAATATTAGTGTTTTTTTGGGAACACTGCACACTTGTTTGGTGCTAGAAAGTCTTATTAACTGTTAAAAAGGTGTAAAACTAAAATTGTCTTGTACTTAAGGTCATCAATTTGATGCACATATGTTAGTTGATATTATGGAAATTAAATAATTATGAGAAATGTTATTATAACAGAAGCAAGTTTTAATCTCTGTCCCATAAATGGCCTTATATCAAGAATAGAACCTAGCCATATAAAATTGTTTAAAGAATCAGGGTTATGATTGTCAAATTGATTAAAAATACTAAATTAATAATGAACTTCTGAAACCTTCAACTTGGATGTTATGATGACGAGACACAATTATGTGTTCTAAGGTTGCTAGTCCCACCACTATACTTGACATCGCGTTGACATCTACGTGCTTCTTTGTATCATTAATCGGCAAACCAAAATACTGCCATATTTTTATGTAACATTACATGGTGGCGTAATACAATTTATAAGTCAATATCTACTTGACAAAATCTGAATATTCGAATCAAATTCATTGTCTAGCTTTACCTCACGTTGCTAATGTCTATAAGTAGAGTATGGAATCCCGGAAATTAGTTGAGTAAGCATTGTCGACGATGATATGAGAGTAAATTCGCAAATCTTGTTCAGTTGTTCAACCGTGATTCTAAGAGTTTTTTAATATAAATAAAAAACCACGATACGGCTGATACGGGACCTTCCGATACGATACGCATATCGTTCAGCACTGTACCGGTACGTACCGGTACGCAGCTATATCGGGACAGCCCTAACATGTATACATATTACATTACGTGTATACATAATATTGTACGTGTATACATATTACATTACGTGTATACATATTATTGTACATGTATACATATTACATTACGTGTATACATAATATTGTACATGTATACATATTACATTACGTGTATACATATTATTGTGCATGTATACATATTACATTACGTGTATACATATTATTGTACATGTATACATATTACATTACGTGTATACATAATATTGTACATGTATACATATTACATTACGTGTATACATAATATTGTACATGTATACATATTACATTACGTGTATACATATTATTGTACATGTATACATATTACATTACGTGTATACATATTATTGTACATGTATACATATTACATTACGTGTATACATAATATTGTACATGTATACATATTACATTACGTGTATATATATTATTGTGCATGTATACATATTACATTACGTGTATACATAATATTGTACATGTATACATATTACATTACGTGTATACATATTATTGTACATGTATACATATTACATTACGTGTATACATATTATTGTACATGTATACATATTACATTACGTGTATACATAATATTGTACATGTATACATATTACATTACGTGTATATATATTATTGTGCATGTATACATATTATAGTAAATGAATACATTTAAAATATTTCTTATTTTTATGTCTGACCTACAGATCGGCTATTATGCCAGACTTAACTTGTTATATGAGATAAAATGTAATGGTATCAGCACATATATGTGTCACTGGTGGAAAATCAGACATATTCATATCTGAACAAAGTAAATACAGATAACAAATTCCATGACGTGTCCGTGCGTGGAGCATACACTCTTGTTGGCGAGTGTACATATTTGATCGAAACAAAGGTAAGTGAGATTTATTTAATATTTACCTCATCTTGTGCTTTGTGATCGATGACTGCAATGCACAATCTAGATTTCGGAAATCACAAACCCTGATTTATTGTCCATTACTTTGAACCATATCATGTTGTTGTGGCATACAAGAAGTTGGGTAATGAGTTCAAGGTTAAGAAATCATTCGATTATGTAGAAATACATAGCATTATCAATGAATCAATCCATTGACACATATCAATCATTAATTTATATATTTTAGAAACTGTTGACGTTTAAATCCCAACAATGAGAAACAGACGGAACAGAAAACAGTCTGCTGAAAAAGATGGAATATCAAAACAACCAACAAACATGACGAGGTATTTATAAAAAGTAACACCATACATGGCGTACTGTTTTATGCGCCATGTTTTTTAATACCTTTAGATCATTCTAAGACTATTTTTACATGTTAATACTTCAACATCGTCATAGCACCATGTACGAATATACAGTAAGTTAATTATCAATAAACAGTCATGGACTTCTTATGGTATGCATATATTTCAGTCATTACTAGTAAAATGATTGATTTAATTTTCTCTTTTAGATCAACGACTGTTTCTGTGATATGTCTGCAGGCTGCTGTCCTCCTATCTGTATCTCTTGTCGCGTATAAGACACTTTTGTCACTAAATCCGACTAAAGTATCAATAGTTACTAAACAACTGAACACCAATTATGATTATATAATAGTTGGTGGAGGCCCGGCGGGATCCGTATTGGCATCACGCCTCTCAGAAGATTCAGATAGGACAGTTCTGTTACTAGAAGCTGGTAATGATTATGTCTACAACGATGATCTTCATCAACCAATATCATTTATGGCGCTCCAGAAAACACCCTACGACTGGCAGTACAAGACAGTCCCACAAAAGCATTCCCATTGGGCGATGGTGGAAAACCGCTCATATTGGCCGAGTGGAAGGGTCCTTGGAGGTTCCGGCATGCTCAATTCAATGCAATACGCTCGTGGGTGTTATTTTGAATACGATTATTGGGACGGTTTGGGGTGCAAAGGCTGGGCGTACAAAGATATTTTGCCCTATTTTTTGAAATCTGAGGATATCCTTGTACCTAGACTACGCAATAGCAAGTACCATAGTAAAGGTGGTTTTATGGCAGTCACTGAAGGTGGTACCACACCACTAGCTGATCTGTATCTTCAAGCTGGACGAGAAATGGGATATGATGTAGTCGATTTAAATGGAGAAGATAGGGAAGGATTCGGACTGGTCCAACTCAACATACGAAATGGAGTCAGGAGTAGTGCAGCCATTGAATACTTGGGAAAAGTTGTAGCCGGTCGTAACAATCTTCACGTAGGCGTAAATAGTTTTGTCACGAAGATTAAAATTGTAAAGAATCGTGCACAAGGCGTTTATGTGATTCGAAATAATAAAAAATATTTTATTAAAGCGAAAAAGGAAGTAATATCCTCAGCAGGTGCTGTTAGATCACCACAGTTGTTAATGTTGTCAGGAATTGGACCAGAGGCACATCTTGAAGAACTTGGTATTACTGTAAAAAAAGATTTACCAGTTGGTGAAAACTTAAGAGACCATGTAATGATTGGGCTGATGACAAAAATAAAGTCTGACATTGGTATAACAGTGGACAAGCTCCTAAGCTGGTCAACACAACTTCAGTATAAACTATTTGGCTCTGGTTTGTTGTCTACTGCCGGTGTAGATGCGACATCTTTATTTTGCGTAAATTTTCAAAGTGGGCCTAAAACATGTCGACCAGACATTCAGATTAATTTTTTCAGTGGAACAGTAACTGATAACATATTATCTTTGAAAGATGAAATCGCAGATGAGTACTATTTCAAAACCGGAGAGTCAGGTATTGTTCCGGTGATGACTTTACTGAGTCCTTTAAGTAGTGGAAATATACGTCTTAATTCTACTGACCCGTTTGACAACCCGCTGATTGACCCACGTTACTTAGAAGATGACCGAGACACAATGCAGTTACTAAAAGGCATTCAAAAGTATCAGAAGTTTATTGAAACACCCGCTATGAAAAGTGTTGGTGCATCTATGGACAAAATGAATTTATCTATTTGTAAGGACCACACGTTTGATACGGGTAAATTCTGGGAATGTGTGATACGTCATTTAGCTATAACCTCATACCATCCAGCTGGTACCTGCAAGATGGGACGAGCTAACGACGACGTTGGATCTGTGGTAGATCCTAAGTTAAGGGTACATGGTATCAGTGGATTAAGGGTTGTAGATGCTTCAGTCATACCTACAATGCCTGCGGGTAACATGCATACACCTGTCATTATGATTGCAGAGAAAGCTGCTGATATGATACGTGGAAAGACAACTGTTAAGAAAGTAAAACTATAACAAATAACCAGGTAGAGAACATCACGCGTTGTCCGTGTATCAAAATGTTTATCAGCTCCTTGGCGTATACTAATAAGCCCGTAACGTTTTAATTAAACAACAATAAATGTCCATTCTTGACTATTATGACTACTAACAGTATATTTTTCTACGAACTATTTCATATAAATTGAGGCAATGTTATGGTCGTGTGAAGTCAATTCTTCGTTACTGTCCTTTCCAACAGCTTTAAAGTAGGAATGCAATAGGACGCGGTTTCAAACATTTATAAATTGCAACCTGTCCTAAAAATACCCTTTTGGAGTAGCAAAATTACGTTGTTGTTGAGAGCTTGTTGCTCAGGAGAGGTTAATTTAGTAGTTAAATCGCGCAGTGGGAAAATTCTTGCTGTCGTTGAAGGGAGGTTATTACTTTGAAGAGATCGTACTGTATGCAGAAGTATGGATGGTTCATTTGTCTTGTTTATTAGAAATACATTTTCGTTCACGAACATGATTACATGTCACTTTAACGTGATACATCTCGTTTGGTACATTTATATGGTACATTTATATGGTACATTTTATACATCGCCTGTATTTTTATGAGCGATTGTAATTATATTAGATTGATTACTTGTTGTATGCCTCTTTATCTTACACAGGTACCTTAATATATTCCTCGTTTATATTGTTCATGAAATCTTTAGCATAATATAAGTACATGTATATTAAATTTCTTTTCCAAACATTCACCATTTTGTATTCGTATTTTAAACAATCCAAGTTTGTGACGTTATTTCCACCAATACGCGACTAGAGTATAGAAATACACTGTACATGAATTACCATTTCTTGTTTTCACATTAATAAGACGTGGTTTGGTGATAAGAAACTGCCAACAAACCGTAGTGTTTAGATAAATACATTTTGTAATCGTATTGTACGAGAAGAAGTGTTTGGAGATTATTACAAGAAAAATGGTGAAACAGCAGACTGATGGCTTAAACATATAATGGAAGACACCATGTGATCTTTGAACCGCTTTTACTTGCCCATATGTATACGTAACGAAAACGTGTGTTTATATCACATAGTATGATAAAAATAACCACTTTATTCATCTTTCTAGAATTGCTTAAAATTAGAAGTCAAATATACAGGGTGTCCCAAAAGAAAGGTAACACTTTCATGCATGTTTATTGTCCCTTTAAATTGCAGCTGAATACATACTTTTTGTATAGATATGTAGACCAAAGATGTAAGTTTTTTTGTGTCAGAGAACCTTGTAAATATCTTCATATTTTGCAATTTGATACAAATTCGAAAACAAAAGTGCATTTTTCACCCTTGACGTCGTTTTAGTAATTTATGACGTTTCTGATGTGACAATCTTTGATCCTCTTTACATACCACACACACGATGAAATCTATGCCACTTTAACACTTCATAGCATTTCTTTGATTAGTGGCTTAGGACTATAGACTTTTGACTTAAAAAATATCCTCAAAGAAAAATGTTGCATGGGTTGAGGTCAAGACTATGCGTGGGTCAAGATATTCCGCAATATTTCACCCCCAGATATCGTCTGAATATTACTCAATCACCAAACATATTGTGTATAAAGTATAGTACAATGCTTGATATGTATGTATAGTACCACCATCCTGTATGAACCACATGTTTTGTAAGGTAGGAGACTTCTTTTTGAACACATTAACAAACTTGCTTTTCAAAAGCGACATAATTCTTATGTGGAGAGACCAATACACAGTGAGAAACTCGCGGTGTGCAATGTCGTGCCATGGTATAATTGGACCGTTCATCTCTGAAGATACGGTGTCTTTCAGTGATTGAAACAAATCACATACAAGGTAAAGAAAGTCCAACAAAGACATGAACATTTCATCGTGCGTGTATGATAAGTGAACAGGATGAAAAGTCGTCACATCAAAAACGTCATAAATTACTAAAACGACGTCAAGGGTGAAAAATGCACTTTTGTTCTCAAATTTGTATTAAATTGCAAATACTGAATATATTCATGAGGTTTTCTGACACAAAAAACTTACATCTTTGATCTACATATCTGTAAAATTTCATGTATTCATCTGCAATTTAAAGGGAAATTATACATGTATGAAAGTGTTACCTTTCTTTTGAGACACCCTGTACTACAACACACAAAGTAAGTATCTGTTCAGTTAAAGTCCATGTTATTGTGTGACTATACATAAATACGAGATAAAACGACTAGTGGTCATCATGTACTGTTGTTGAACTTTTCACTGAGACCCTGAAATATACAGAACAACAAGTTGATACTTCTGTTATAACGGCACTAATTGGCTGAATGTTATAACGACACTGATTGGCTGAATGTTATAACGGCACTGATTGGCTGAATGTTATAACGGCACTAATTGGCTGAATGTTGTAACGGCACTGATTGGCTGAATGTTATAACGGCACTAATTGACTGAATGTTATAACGACACTGATTGGCTGAATGTTATAACGGCACTAATTGGCTGAATGTTATAACGGCACTAATTGGCTGAATGTTGTAACGGCACTAATTGACTGAATGTTATAACGACACTGATTGGCTGAATGTTATAACGGCACTAATTGGCTGAATGTTATAACGGCACTAATTGGCTGAATGTTGTAACGGCACTTATTGGCTGAATGTTATAACGGCACTAATTGGCTGAATGTTGTAACGGCACTAATTGGATGAATGTTATAACGGCACTAGTTGGCTGAATGTTATAACGGCACTAGTTGGTTGAATGTTATAACGGCACTAATTGGCTGAATGTTATAACGGCACTGATTGGCTGAATGTTATAACGGCACTGATTGGCTGAATGATATAACGGCACTAATTGGCTGAATGTTATAACGGCACTAATTGGCTGAATGTTGTAACGGCATTGATTGGCTGAATGTTATAACGGCACTAATTGGCTGAATGTTGTAACGGCACTAGTTGGGTGAATGTTATAACGACACTGATTGGCTGAATGTTATAACGGCACTAATTGGCTGAATGTTATAACGGCACTAATTGACTGAATGTTATAACGACACTGATTGGCTGAATGTTATAACGGCACTAATTGGCTGAATGTTATAACGGCACTAGTTGGCTGAATGTTATAACGGCACTAATTGGCTGAATGTTATAACGGCACTGATTGGCTGAATGTTATAACGGCACTGATTGGCTGAATGATATAACGGCACTAATTGGCTGAATGTTATAACGGCACTAATTGGCTGAATGTTATAACGGCACTAATTGGCTGAATGTTGTAACGGCACTGATTGGATGAATGTTATAACGGCACTAATTGGCTGAATGTTATAACGGCACTAGTTGGGTGAATGTTATAACGACACTGATTGGCTGAAATGATCAATGTAGTGGAGTTCTAGTCAATCAGGGTAGATGTCTATGGGGAAAGAAGTGACATTATAAAGTGCAATCTCAAATAATTGATAAATTGATTTTCTTTACGCATTTTCGCAATTTGCAACGGATCGCCTTGTTTTTTATACAAATTGTCGATTTCTTTATAGTGTTTGTTTAACCGATTTTATGCCCCTTTTCAACAGTCAGAGTCATATGAGGCGGGGGGTTCACCTAACCAACGTTCCTGGGAACGAACCAGTACTAGACTCCCATCCTCCGTATGTAACTGCCGACTTTCTCACATAAAGAGGCAACTATCAAACAGGCTGTCCGTAACAAAGCATCAACACATGGATATACATATATCATGTAGATAATAAATACTTACTACAAAATGGAGACTGGTCGTTTGTTTTAAGATAAAACTTTCCTCTAGCTGAATGATCGATTGAATGGATACCTAACTCACTGGTAACCTGACCACATTTATTACTTGTGTAGTCGCTCCATGATTCACATTGTTTACCAACAAACTGACATTTGGTGTTTAGCACTGATTCAATGAAATACCAAATAGCTCTGTCATGAGCGCACGATACATCATTAAATGCCTCTGTAATATATAACAAATGATATTGTTCTAACAACCTCGAGTGATGTTCACATTGTTTGAATATTTCAACAATGTTCGTTACTTGAACCGGAAAATATTGAAAGATAACATTGGCGTCATACTATACCCAGTTCTTCGCCATTCATATGCCTAACAGATGTAACATGTACCCCGGTCAACTGAGCAGGAAAGATAAGTAAATATTCAGTATTCTTTCTATGCAAAAACAGTATCATTTTATATGAAGGTGAAGAGGATGTCTTACGATACAATCATGAAAAGTATAAATCACTTACTACTGAATTCAAACAAAGCTAACTCTTCTAATGTTGTTTTAACTGGAGGTGGACAGCCGGGCTGATACTGGCCACCATTTGGATAGAAATCAACATGTCCCATAGCTAACATTGTACCAAAACCTACAAATATCCACAATTGGCAAGATTTACTTTTCTACATAATCTAAACACGTAGTGTGTACTCTTCACAGTAATCTCCCTTTATGAATAGTGTACTACTGTACAATATCTGTACAGCTATAAGTAAGTACTGTCAGGGATTTGATGTAACATTTTTCTTGTTACGACTACACTATATAAACATTCATACTTTGATCAAATTATTGGTCATGTTGCAAATGCTATAACTTGTCTTTCTTTGGAATTTCTAAGCATGCTATCATTAAGATTCATATCTGTACCATTTGATACACTTGAATGGGTATAATAACAGCTCCATTGTTGGTGAAACTGATCTCATTTAATGTTTTATTTATATGAAGTGATTATTTCTACTCACCAGCATCATCAAGAGGAGCTGCATCAGAATGGATAACATCCACAAATAAAGCGTCAGTAGGATCAAGATGAACAACAGGTTTGGTTTTAGTAAACATGGGACCAGCTGGGTCTAGTCCTGGAAATATGTTCATAGGTAAACCTCAGTGAGATTAAGATCAAGTCTGATATACAGAGGTTAAAGTTGGAAATTAAAATAAAACTGAAAATTTGGAGTGAAAATCGCAATAATATAATGTGAAATTACAGACGTTGTAAGCGTATGGTGATCTAATCAGATAAGGGATACCCCTTCCCCAAATTTCTTACCGGATTAATGGGCCTTAAAAACTGAAAACTTATACCCTTGCATATAATACGGATATAGTAGCATGATTATTACATGTGTAGTGTTAGAATTAACGATTGTTATCTTATCCATACTCGTCCATTGTAGGTGTACCTGGGGTTTGAATATTCTAAACGATAATTGTCACCAGTGTACGTTATGTCAATGAAAAGAACGTTTTATGACTTATTATTACTTAGTACAGTCAAACGTACCAGTTATTCTTGGAATCTCAGGTAGAATCGTTCCAATGTATCCGGACACGTGAGCGCCCAGACTGTGACCTATGACATGAAGGTCAGACATCTTCATTCCAAGTTCGTCTAGTAAAGTCGTTAGTAACTTAGCAACGACGGCAGCAACAACACGAGTGTTGGCGACGGCTTTGGGATAAAACTGATGGGAACCTTTAGGCCAATGAATTCCAATAATGTTGTAATCACCCTGAAAAAATAACATATCTCTACGATAAATAACTGTCTAAACGTGTGTGTACGGTGTCGGCATGATAACTTATTACATTTGTAATATGATGGTGAACGTATTTTTAATTATAATAATTACTTGCTCACTAGTGTAAACTATTCCGTACTAAAACAAAATAAATGTAAAATCTTTATAATTTACTTCTGACCAATCTCGCTCTGTAATGATGGCTTAAATACCCAACTTACCGTTTCCATGAAAGCTACAGACAAGTTTGCGATGACCGGGGATTCTTTGTTGCTCATATATCCGTGAATTAAAACCTTTGTTGGTCTGGTTGCGTTGAAGTTAGATTCTCTTATGCCGGCCAAATCTGAAGAGGAGATTTCCTGAGGAGACACCGGGTTCTGTCTGGTCCATAACAACGCATGAGCCTGTAAGGTTATATAACACATTTGAAATGAACATCATGATTGTTCGACTGGAGCATGGGCTGTGTAGATTAGTTTGTAATGGTATTGATACAACTACTGATTTAATCAGCATTAACAGAGAAATTAGACTATTTAGGAGAATAAGTTTTATTAGGTATAGTTCTAATTTAGATAGATGATTATAATATACTGAATAAAATCTGGGACCAATGTACATCGAGTCTATATATAAATCTTTGTAGTGTAATATATATATCTGTACTATGTAAATCAATGTAATGTATTATATATATCTGCATATAAATCAATGTAGTGTATTATATATACCTGCATATAAATCAATGTAGTGTATTATATATACCTGCATATAAATCAATGTAGTGTATTATATATACCTGCATATAAATCAATGTAATGTATTATATATACCTGCATATAAATCAATGTAGTGTATTAATATACATGTACTATGTAAATCAATGTGATGCATTATATATACATGTACTATGTAAATCAATACGATGTATTATGTATACATGTACTATGTAAATCAATATGATGCATTATATATACATGTACTATGTAAATCAATACGATGCATTATATATACATGTACTATGTAAATCAATACGATGCATTATATATACATGTACTATGTAAATCAATATGATGCATTATATATACATGTACTATGTAAATCAATGTGATGTATTATATATACATGTACTATGTAAATCAATATGATGCATTATATATACATGTACTATGTAAATCAATACGATGCATTATATATACATGTACTATGTAAATCAATACGATGTATTATATATACATGTACTATGTAAATCAATACGATGTATTATATATACATGTACTATGTAAATCAATATGATGCATTATATATACATGTACTATGTAAATCAATATGATGTATTATATATACATGTACTATGTAAATCAATATGATGCATTATATATACATGTACTATGTAAATCAATACGATGTATTATACATACATGTACTATGTAAATCAATACGATGTATTATACATACATGTACTATGTAAATCAATACGATGTATTATATATACATGTACTATGTAAATCAATACGATGTATATACAATGTATACCTGTACTTCACTGGGAGAATCAGGTAACTCATTCATGGCATTATCAAAAGGAGAATCTGAACTGAAACATCCATACTCATCATAACACACTCTGTCTGTCAGGAATCCTGAAACAAGTGAGCCTTTTTTTCTTATTTATTATCATTATTTACAAAATCATGACCATGTATAGGTATAATACAATAGATATAAACCACAGTTGACACCTCTTATGAAGCATGTATTGACCATATTCATGATCGTATATAGTGTGATAATTCCAGCTAACCTAACTGCAGGATTTCTCCGTCATACCTCAAATGGTCAACATTCAACTTATTAAGATCTTATTTGTATTTATGATTCGCACACACATGTACAAAATGATAGTACAAACAGTAACATTGTTTCTGTCTAAGTAAGCTATTACTTTAAATGCATCATTCTATAAAACTAAAGGGTGTAACAACCTACTCGCCATCGTCGGATACCCACGGTCGTTGCCTCCGCTCCGCTACGTACATCTCCCGTGGGATTTTTCTGTACCGATTCGCCGTTTCGATAAATAACTAAAACCGTATTCTGATTGGATACAATACAATCCTGTAATGCGCCTAACAGTCAATCAGATCGCTCGTACTAAAACTATGTTCGTTTCACGTAAAACTTCTATAATTTTTACTTTTAATTGTAGATAAACAGAACGAACATTTTCGCGTGGGCACAGCCATTTTCATTTGCGTCTCCACGCCGGAGAGTATCGAAAATGTAAGCGTCGTTTCTATTGGTTAATGTATATTCTGTTCTATTCTATGAAAACGGCGAATCGGTAAAGAAAAATCCCACGAGAGATGTACGTAGCGGAGCGGAGGCAACGACCGTGGGTATCCGACGATGCCTACTCGCTTATTAATCCATAATTCAGTTAGTGTCGTGCACATACTGCATATTAGGACATGATAGGTAATTTTTAAAATTGAAAACATGTTCTCTCTCACATCCTACAAATGTTTATTATTGAAGCGGTAAAAGCCGTATAGACCCTGTAGGTTGAACGTGTCTGTTATTTGAAGCGGTAAAAGCCGTATATACCCTGCAGGTTGAACGTGTCTGTTATTTGAAGCGGTAAAAGCCGTATAGACCCTGTAGGTTGAACGTGTCTGTTATTTGAAGCGGTAAAAGCCGTATATACCCTGTAGGTTGAACGTGTCTGTTATTTGAAGCGGTAAAAGCCGTATAGACCCTGTAGGTTGAACGTGTCTGTTATTTGAAGCGGTAAAAGCCGTATATACCCTGTAGGTTGAACGTGTCTGTTATTTGAAGAGGTAAAAGCCGTATAGACCCTGTAGGTTGAACGTGTCTGTTATTTGAAGCGGTAAAAGCCGTATAGACCCTGTAGGTTGAACGTGTCTGTTATTTGAAGAGGTAAAAGCCGTATAGACCCTGTAGGTTGAACGTGTCTGTTATTTGAAGCGGTAAAAGCCGTATAGACCCTGCAGGTTGAACGTGTCTGTTATTTGAAGCGGTAAAAGCCGTATAGACCCTGTAGGTTGAACGTGTCTGTTATTTGAAGAGGTAAAAGCCGTATAGACCCTGTAGGTTGAACGTGTCTGTTATTTGAAGCGGTAAAAGCCGTATAGACCCTGCAGGTTGAACGTGTCTGTTATTTGAAGCGGTAAAAGCCGTATAGACCCTGCAGGTTGAACGTGTCTGTTATTTGAAGCGGTAAAAGCCGTATATACCCTGCAGGTTGAACGTGTCTGTTATTTGAAGCGGTAAAAGCCGTATAGACCCTGTAGGTTGAACGTGTCTGTTATTTGAAGAGGTAAAAGCCGTATAGACCCTAGTTGACGTGTCTGTTATTTGAAGCGGTAAAAGCCGTATAGACCCTGTAGGTTGAACGTGTCTGTTATTTGAAGAGGTAAAAGCCGTATAGACCCTGCAGGTTGAACGTGTCTGTTATTTGAAGAGGTAAAAGCCGTATAGACCCTGTAGGTTGAATGTGTCTGTTATTTGAAGCGGTAAAGCCGTATAGACCCTGCAGGTTGAATGTGTCTGTTATTTGAAGCGGTAAAAGCCGTATAGACCCTGCAGGTTGAACGTGTCTGTTATTTGAAGCGGTAAAAGCCGTATATACCCTGCAGGTTGAACGTGTCTGTTATTTGAAGAGGTAAAAGCCGTATATACCCTGCAGGTTGAACGTGTCTGTTATTTGAAGCGGTAAAAGCCGTATAGACCCTGCAGGTTGAATGTGTCTGTTATTTGAAGAGGTAAAAGCCGTATAGACCCTGTAGGTTGAACGTGTCTGTTATTTGAAGAGGTAAAAGCCGTATAGACCCTGCAGGTTGAACGTGTCTGTTATTTGAAGCGGTAAAAGCCGTATAGACCCTGTAGGTTGAACGTGTCTGTTATTTGAAGCGGTAAAAGCCGTATAGACCCTGTAGGTTGAACGTGTCTGTTATTTGAAGCGGTAAAAGCCGTATAGACCCTGCAGGTTGAACGTGTCTGTTATTTGAAGAGGTAAAAGCCGTATAGACCCTGTAGGTTGAACGTGTCTGTTATTTGAAGAGGTAAAAGCCGTATAGACCCTGCAGGTTGAATGTGTCTGTTATTTAAAGCGATAAAAACCGTATAGACCCTGCAGGTTGAACGTGTCTGTTATTTGAAGAGGTAAAAGCCGTATAGACCCTGTAGGTTGAACGTGTCTGTTATTTGAAGCGGTAAAAGCCGTATAGACCCTGCAGGTTGAACGTGTCTGTTATTTGAAGCGGTAAAAGCCGTATAGACCCTGTAGGTTGAACGTGTCTGTTATTTGAAGCGGTAAAAGCCGTATAGACCCTGTAGGTTGAACGTGTCTGTTATTTGAAGCGGTAAAAGCCGTATAGACCCTGTAGGTTGAACGTGTCTGTTATTTGAAGCGGTAAAAGCCGTATAGACCCTGTAGGTTGAACGTGTCTGTTATTTGAAGCGGTAAAAGCCGTATAGACCCTGTAGGTTGAACGTGTCTGTTATTTGAAGAGGTAAAAGCCGTACAGACCCTGTAGGTTGAACGTGTCTGTTATTTGAAGCGGTAAAAGCCGTATAGACCCTGTAGGTTGAACGTGTCTGTTATTTGAAGCGGTAAAAGCCGTATAGACCCTGCAGGTTGAACGTGTCTGTTATTTGAAGAGGTAAAAGCCGTATAGACCCTGCAGGTTGAACGTGTCTGTTATTTGAAGAGGTAAAAGCCGTATAGACCCTGTAGGTTGAACGTGTCTGTTATTTGAAGAGGTAAAAGCCGTATAGACCCTGTAGGTTGAACGTGTCTGTTATTTGAAGCGGTAAAAGCCGTACATACCCTGTAGGTTGAACGTGTCTGTTATTTGAAGAGGTAAAAGCCGTACAGACCCTGTAGGTTGAACGTGTCTGTTATTTGAAGCGGTAAAAGCCGTATAGACCCTGTAGGTTGAACGTGTCTGTTATTTGAAGCGGTAAAAGCCGTATAGACCCTGTAGGTTGAACGTGTCTGTTATTTTGAACATCCTGCTTAGTCAAATTTTAGTGACTCTTATAACTACCACAAGACAAAGGTTTTATTGTGAAATATTTAATGTACAGGTAGGTATTAGTTGTGTCCTTCTTAAAAACACATTATCTTCCTGTTTTAACAAACACAGAATGAAAGCGAAACAAGTGTTCTATAATACACATAGAACTATAGGAACAGACACCTGGCTAGTGTACCCATATCTACGTCCGTGAAGATAGTCAATCAATCACAACGCGGATATAAATTCATTTAGGAATAAGGAAATTATTTCAAAACTGAACACTGACAAACGTAAGCAATACAATTAACTGATCTTAGTATTTTATGATGAATAGAAAAACGAAACTAAGGAAGTACAATGATATAACACAATATGTGACGCGTCAGACCACTAGGTCCGGGATTGTTTAATGATTGTGTGAATGGAACATGTATTTTATATCATTTTAACCTTCTCATGTGTAATTATAACATTCTATGAGCAGGTATGAATGATCACTGATTTGACCTTTAGAGCCATTCGCGTGCTATGACCTCTTTGCGCACTAGATAGATCGATAGATGGATGGATGGATGGATGGATGGATTTCACTATAAAATGTCAAGACAAACATGACAAGTAGATTAAAACATACAAACAATGAAAGACAGATATGAATTAAAGAAGTCATGTCAATCAACATTATATAGTAAGGATGACACAAAAGGGTAAATCAATACTCTTATTTCCATTGTGGTCCTTAGATATATAGTGTTAACAGGCATAGGAAGACAAATTCAAATAATAATCATTTTTATATAATAATAAATAATATCACAGAAAATAGCACCACATGTTAAGATACAATATCACTTATGTACTTATCACTGAGTTCCGGGTAGTATTCATTATGAAGTATAAAAGTATGATACTATAAATATATTACCGAGGAACAATATATTGTTGATGAGTTGGTGAATATTAGTAAAAACAAATTGCCATGCTAAAATAAAACAAAAATTGACTTGGTGTAGTTACTAAAATGAAACAAGAGAATGAGATTAAGTGTAAATATCAATAGAATTTAACAGATTGTCTTTAACCTTGTGTTTAAAAGAGGAAATGGAATGGACATTAGTAGAAAGGAAACAATAAGGGCCATCATATGATCCGTGTTCAAACATACAAGCTGAAAACAAACCGGATAAATTACTCACCGTCAGCGATGGTGATTGCGATCACACTCCATATCATACAACCAGTTGACAGATCCATTGTTAATGATAAGACGTAGATTAGTTGTATCCCTATAAGACAATGGAAACAATGAGGACACTGAGGTGACCCTATATATAAAATTATAAAATAGAACAATGTCAAACCCCGCGCTTCCTGATAAGAGAAATTTGGTTATACACCTGGTACAGTGTGTATATATACAATATAAGTGTAGTTTGTGCCGTTACGTCGAGGACGAACTACATTGTGAACGTTGTTGTTAGTTGTAGTGACATACATTTTAAGTTTTATGTGAATGTGTCTTAAATGGGCAAATAAATTAGTCTACGTACAACCATTGCATAAGCAGTCTTCAGTTTATAAAGTACCAATGTTCTAGTTTTCTCAAGTATACACGTGCACCGTTCTCACTCATATAAATTGTTGTTGTTCAGAAACGTATTCGAGCAATTTATGGTGATGATGTATGAAATATTCAGGTTTTCCCTCAATCACATATACTATATTTTAAAAAGGTGTGTTCTTTGTATCGACTTGTTATTGACAGTGTTGTTCTGTGTGATAGTTATATACTAACAGACAAGATGGAACAAGCATGAACTCATTAAATAAGGCTATACTCGTTTAATCTATTACGTGTTTGAACTTAAGACGTATTCGTATTGACAATTATTTTCTAGAACGAAATTCGCAATTCAAAAACAATTAAGACAAAAATACTGTTTTATACTTGGTTACCTCACTTTCCACCAACCCTGCAGTTAATATTTCCCAATCGCTTCCTCTGTACAAATATTCACATTCACAAATTAAAGAAAGCTAGATTTTCGAATTTCAGGAAATCCCATATTACTAGTTTATAAAATTTTATTCTTTCCTTTGGAAACAAATATTAAAAACCCATGATTTCATTGCTGGTAGTATGCAATTTACAATTACTTTATTTCTCATATGAAAATCGGGAACTGTATGTTGCGGACTCGTTCTAACTAACTGTAAATCTGGTAGTTTTTTGGTAAAGAGTAAAAGGAAGAAATGCAAAAAAAAGGAACCAAATAATACAAACAGTATACATGTATGTATGACATTAATGATGGGTAAATGTATTTTTGATTAATGTAAGAAAAATAATATACATGTGTTTACACGAAGGTCTAATTTTAGGAGAAACCTTCAGATTAAAATATTGAAATAGTTTTAGCGTGAGAGGCTAGGTAGATCTATCATAAAAAAAGAAAAAGTACGTAAATAACGTTATTTGAATTTTCTTTAAAAGATATATACTATTAGATAAGGATACCAGCATCATAGCAATCAACATATTATTAATATGATAATGTAAACCTAGATAGTCTAATAATTAAAACGTAGAAAAGGTTTAAACCTTATCCAAACTATCAAAATAATTCAATCAAAACATGATTGTAATATATGAGTACTTACCTGAAAAACTCCCTATTTTTTAAGTATCCTTAGACCTAATTGTCCGCATGAGATCAATTAAACAAATAATTAAATTTCACGAACATTTATAATTTTTGTATTATCAGTAAATTATTCAAATATTTTCAAGTTATTTGCGTCCGTTTTGTGGATCGGGAAGTTGTAAAATAAAACCACTTAAAACAGGAAGTTCTGATTTGTTAACCAATTATGAACTACCGTCCAATACCGAATAAACTCGTTTTAAATATAACAGTTATATGAACGTACATGCTTATAGAATAAACATATAATTCTATGAACAATGCACTAAGTAATGACAATAGTGTGAGTTGGTAAACACCATGGAAATGAATACAGTTCAACATGTGAACAAAGGCCATCCTTGGGGAAGACGAAATGTGGTCTTAATTGATAAATAGCCTTTAGTCGGATTTTTTTCTTCTAATCAATCACTGTTTTAAAATCTAGCCTTCATTTACATGATGATCTTTATAATGGTGTGTCCGCCAGCACAGGTTTGTCTGTCAGTGATATATATAAGTTCAAATTGCTTATAGCTACATGTAGTATGTTTTAATATAAAATAGTCTGCATAAACATTGTAATAGAAAACTAGAATTCAGATAAGGCTTCAAAGAGAGTGCCAAATACTTGACTTCTTGGTATTAGATGTATAATGCATTAGCCCCATTCTGAAGAGTACTCAAGTTAATGAATTTTATGTACAATTGACAAATTTCTTGAGGGTCATGGGTTCAAACCCCACTGGGGCCATATTTTTTATTTAGTTTTTAGGTGATGTTTTGTTCTTTAAACATGAATTTACACTGTAACATGAAGGAACATATTTATCCCAAAATATTTTGTTTAGATTATATGATTTTATACATCGTAAATTAACGAAAATCAAGTAACCATGGATTTCTGACACACATCTTTTCAAAACCGGATGGTAAAACTTTTGAAAATTTGCTATACACATTATACACACATAGTAGGTTATTTTGAGAAAAATTCAGTTGTTGCACCGCTTTAGTTTTTATCTAAATGATACTTATGAATTTGTTACCAGTTTTGGTAATAGGCAAAAATCTTGACTAAATCTTAAAGGGGCGGGGTTACATTTTTCATTATTTCTGCAACTAAGTAGTTCCAAACATCATATTTATACTCTGGATTGACTATTATATTGGTTTCCCTTAGACTTAAACACATTTTTGCATTCATTGTTACATCGGTTATAGAGGTAGATCAATTTTCATACATGTGTCTTCGTTAGACTTTATTAAGGTACTATTTTACGTTGGGGGTAGAGGAACAAAAATGGTCGTATCTCTCTTAACTGATGGTGAAAGTTTTTGAAAATTCACCTTTGAGTGTACTAGTGGATGTACAAAAGAATGACAATATTTAGAATGCAATCCTCAACACTTCATATTATACATCTAATACCTTAATATAATTATTTAGTACATGAAGTTTACAGCTCCGTAGTCACAGGGAGATGAACACAATACATATTGTTGTTACAGTTTGAACTATGACGTTGCATTAACATTAGAAGTTCTGTATTATTATCGTTCTACCCTATCATATATAGTCTAGATACGATGGTCTGTAATATACTACTACACTTAGCATGCAACTATACTATCATCGTTTTATTGTATACTTCGTATGTAGTGTACAAATGCATTTACATAAATTTACATACATGTAAAACACATAGAGATCTAGATATAGAGTCTAGATCAAGATACATATTCTGTACAGTAATATCTACACCCCAGGAAACGTACGCCAAGAGATATCTTGGTTATAGGTTGAAACGATAATTATACAAGAAAAATGTAATTATTGAAGTATTGAAAATAAACATTTCATTTATGGGGACTGTGATCCTAGGAAACATACATACATATAGTCGACGACATGGCGCCCTTGTAAAAATGTTTGCAAATGTATTACTTAAAATTCGATAATGGCGCCACTATACGTCATTGATGAGGTAATCATACGCACTACACAAACAAGGTGCCTGAATATTTTAAAAATAGATCTGACATGTAAACAGTTATCGATTATACTCGCTCAGCTTTTACGTAAGTAAAATAAATTAATTTTAACTATCAATCAGCGATTTTGACAGACAGTGTACAGTTATTACGAACAGTCGAATTTTTCGGAGTTTCCCGTGTCAAACTTTCGCATAAAAAGAAACTCACCTGGCTGAAGAACGATTTGAATTACATCACTTTTCGAACTTTCGCGTTTTGACTGTAAAAACACATTGACCATAATTACTTAAAAACAAAATGTTGAACTGTATTTATTTCTTATTCTTGATTTTACTGATACATGTACATGTATTAACACTATATTTTCATAAATTTTACTATGTTTACATAAATTTTACTATATTTACATAAATTTTACTATGTTTACATATATTTCACTTTATTAACGTATGTTTTACTTTATTAGCATTTTTGTGTGCGCTAACAACCACATGTAGCAGTGATAGAAGGGCAAATCTCCGGAACAAGATGACAGATATACAAAAGAAGGTAATAACTGGTAGATTTAGGTAAAAACTAGAGATGTATTATAATATAGTACCATTAATAAATACGAACTATTACCCATTTCTATGTGCAATGTCAATACACAAATATACATAACATGACTTCATAATTATTCTATGTCAGTCAAATAGTTTTCTGTGGAAGTTCGTTTCTCAAAAAGTTCTTCGAATTTAAATACAAAAGTTTGAGATCTTCAATTGATCATCAAAATTATGTCATCATTGTAGAAGCACATTTGTCTCGGAGTACATTTATCTCAGGAGATGTGACCGATGTGCTCGAAAACATTCATATTTGCGACAAATTGGAAATGAGACAGATATGGTCGACACTCGAAGTATATTTGTCTCACATTCTATCATATCCTACTAAAATTCTACTTAAAAGAAAAAACGTTTCTACTTAGCACATTGTAATTGTCCGAAAAGGCGGATATAGAAATTATATAGCCACCTGTCTGTCTCTCTGTCCGTCTGTCTGTCCACATTTACTACCTGAAAATGATCTGCGATAACAGACCTACTTAGAGATTATTATCATGCTAGTTTTATTAATTTTTAGTATTTACTATTAATAGTTTTAATAGTTTTTTCTTACAAACTCTTCATTTATGTATTCTTTTATTTTAGAGAATTGATTTGAAAAAGTACATCGCCGATAGGAATGAAAGGGTACTTGAAAGTTCTTGTTCTTTCCGTCTTTCAGATGGAAACACTGCACGGGTCCGTAAAATACATAAATTTACCTCAACGTAGATCTAAGTCAATAACTGAGTATTATGTTTCTCTCCTAAAACTTCGAAAACAACTTGTGTTCCGAATTTCGATTCAAAACTATAATCTGTGGATAAACGATTTGTTTGTTCGGTTTAACGTAACACCGAGACATGTATATGTCATATTGAGACTTTTCCAGCTCTCCAAATTGGAGGAAGACCCCAGCTGTCTTTTCGAGCATATTTACCAACCTTCCGCAAACTTCCTCGCATAAAAGAATTCGACGCCCCGAGTGAGAGTCGAACCTACAAGTGTTTTTTAAGTCAGCCAAGGAGGCCCCTACTTGATCTAAGGAAGAAGTCGAGTAAACCTCCACACATGTATTTTATTTCCATCAGAAATATAAAGAAAAAGCAATATTGCCATTTTCCGAGAATTGCTGCTTTCATATTCGCCATTGAAAAAGTTCTTACAACGTGCATTAGTTCCCAAAAAAATCTGGGTAATGCCATAATTATGGAATATCATCCTCGCAGAATCGGGCGAGATGCAACAATCCGACGAGACACGAAGTGATGCACGCCATTGTAACACGAGATCTCGCAATGTCGCAGTATCCCATACCACGAGATTTCGGGGTAGAATATCGTGCCTCGCTTCATGTGTTTTGCCGAAATCTTGCTTTTTGTGTCTCTCGGTAAAATATCGCACATCACTTCGTGTGCTGAATGCAAAATGGCTTAAACTTAGTATTAAACAAAAACTTAAAGATCTATATATCAATGACTGGTTTTCTGCCATGGAAAAATCTAAAAATAATACATTTTACAAAATTGTCAAAACTTCATTTGGCTATGAAAATTACTTATCAAACACCCCAATAAATTTACTATCCTTTATTATAAAATTTAGAACAAGAAATCATAAACTCCCAGTTGAAACAGGTAACTGGAATAAAACACCATTAAATGAACGTCCCTGCATAAACTGTTCGAAATTAGGTGATGAATATCATTATTTATTTGATTGTAATCTTTTTATTGATCAAAGAAAGCAGCTTTTAAAATCTTATTATTGTAGAAACCCAAGTACATTTAAACTAACTCAACTCTTCAACAACGCGTCTAAAGCTGAATATGTGAAGTTATGTAAGGTCATTAAAATAATTTTGAAAACTGTCCACTAATTTAAATAAACCTCTTTTCGTTTGTTTTCTCTTTTTTGTGACTCTCCGGTGTCCATAAAATGACGTGAGACAAATGCGCTTTCTTGTCTCTTAAAAGACTTGATCGGAGCACATTTGTCACACATAATTATATGTTTGTTTGGTTAGACATTTGAGGTCCCATTTGTCTCACATGAGACATAAGCGACCTCATCCGTCTTATGTTAGACCAATGTGCTCCGAGACAAATGTGCACCTTCACTGCATCGATTAAACTGGTTCCCGTTCCATGTTGCAATGCACCAAAAGCTTTGTACACACAAGTCAACAGGAACCAGTTTATGCGTCGACATCAAAATCAAGGGAGACTATCCGTGCTATATTACATAGTTAGATAAGAATATCATCGGTTCTCTTTCTTGAATATATAATATATAAAGTTGACAATGACAACCGTCTTCTGTTACAATATACAAGTCCATGTACTTATTTTAACCTTTCGTTGATTATAGATTGATAATTAAGTACATTTTCGCATTCTCTATTTAAACATCGAACATCATATACGTTGTTTCTTGAAGCATGTGATATACCCTATTTAATCAAGCGATAACTCGGTATTGAGGAAAATATGTGTTGTTTTATTATTTTATACAATTATTTTATGAGGCATCTAAGTAATGCATTTTCCGGCAGCGACAACGAAGAAAGAACGCTCCGTCAAAAACAGACCAACATATACATTGTTTATAGTGTTGTAACCAAATTCATGTTTTATAAAGTACTAGTCATTATAGTTCTCATGTTCTTCTCTGTGTGTTTAGATTATTTATATATGTGAATAATCATGAGTAATGACTAATACTTTATAAAAATGCATTTGGTCGCACGAATCACCTAGATTAGCATTTAACAAACTAAAATTCAATCATCCCAGAATTTTGGACGATACCAAAGACCGGTGAATATTTAGAGTAAACCAATTGCTATAGTAGTTCGAAAAGGTATTTTTTACGAGTATCGCAATACATAGAGTATGAAATAATATTCACCCCCAACTACATTCATTTGACTAAAGCAGGGTCACTCAAATAGAAGGGTCTGGACTCCGTAAATTAAAGCGATGGGTAGCGATCACGTGATCGCGCGCACGATGGCCGTCATTGTGGAACGGTGAAGAACGCATTGAAATAGATATATAAATATTCACAAATTACTAAACAATATTGGTGTAGAACTCCACGAAAAGTTAGATAGTAAGTATCCCCTTCTAATTTGACCAATTTCTTACGATAAAATCCATTTATTTATGTTGAAATCCGACGGTACATAATGGACAAAAACTCGTTTTAAGCCCAGATCTAGATTGTTGTCACAAAGCGTGTATTTTTTTGTAAGTAAATATAACCCTTTTAAGTTACAGAGTAATGTAGTCGGGATTAATTTCATGTCTTTTATAGGTTGTTGAATTAAATCATGCAGTTACTTTTTCATATTGTTTCCGATGCTAAGAAATAATAATACATGAATTTGAGCCATTTTGACGAAGTCGCCATTTTGAGTTTGCCTATTTTTAGTAAGTGATTCCGTCTTTAATAATCATCTATCGCTGAAATGCTTGCAATACTTTTTAGAAAAAATCTATACTCCGTTAATTCATTATTTTACTTTAAATTTTCGATTTCTTGTTTTTGACTAAATGGAAATTGAAAATGTGTGTGTTATCTATACACGCGTGAAAAAAGCTCTCCGATAAGATCGACATCCCTACTTAATGTTTATACAAAGATTAAGCGCCTGAAGAGCACGAGTCCAGACCATTCAATTGAAAGACCCTGACTAAAGATATATTTCCTATTAACTCTTTATATCTGAATCGATCATCTTCTATGGCAAGCTTAATATGGACCCAATAACGTAATCAATACATAGCAATTCTTTTGTAACTGTTGATTTTATGCAACCTGATATTTTTCGGTTTTGAAATATTTTTTGAATGATCAATAGGTGCCTGGTTATGGCATATAGACTAACATAGAGAAATCAAAGTAGTGAAAGTATTGTCGAAACTTGATTTCTTCCATACGAAGCAAAAAAAGAGAAAAGTGTACTCACATCGTTCGTGTCCATGCAAATATTTTTAACATTTACACTAACGGACCGATTTTTAATTCATATTATATTGCAGGTCATATACATGTATGTGAAGGACATACGCTAGCGCTTTACTAGTCCCTTAGCTACAATTTAAAAATGAAAAAAAAATATTGGAAAGTTTAATGTTCAGCACATTAACTGAAGACAATTTAATTGCATTAAAACTCTTTGTTGTACACAAACTAGTGAACAACACATAAGTAACAGTAAATTTCAAGATCGATACTAATGATTTTAACACAACAACACTACAGAACGTCGGCGCATTGAACACAATCAGGGTCACTCAAATAAAAAAAGACCCTGTCACAATAGAGTAGGGCATAGAGTTAACCCTATGTTGGACGGGATTCAGTCGTGATCATGTACATTTTGTAATTCTAAATAATCTTGCATAAAAAACTCCTTAACTATTATTTTTAAAAGCACACAACCAGTATTTACGTTCGTATTTAGCGACTCGAATTATTATTCGTAAGCCGCAGTTTAACCGTTCGACCTCCGCAGGTTACCCGACATGAACTCGATGTTTACATTCTATAAATAGCGTCTGCATCATCAAGCTAACACTAGTTGATGTGAATATCACGGAAATTAATACGATTAGATGAGACTTCACCCTGTACTATTAAGATGATATTAAAAAGACACAAAACACATCGATGATAGATTGAGGCAAATGCATGTATACGTCTGTAGAGATATTAGTCTATATTACCGAACCATCGAACGAAAACCGAAAGTAGAACTACTTTTACGGAAACAGGATATTCAAAACAGCCTTTCCATGTAGTTACAATGAAATGATTTGAAATGTATCTAGATCCGACACACATAATTGAGGAAATATACCACATACTATATATAATCACACTATTTAGTCGCGTACTATTTCCTTTATGTGGCTTTTTTTTAACCAAGCTGTTATGGAGTCCAACGATGATAGATTGCTCACCGATTACATAGGAACTTGGTTTTGAAATCAAGTTCCAAAAACGTTCATAATATTGACTATATTCGCATGCAGTGACTTTATACCCACCACCCAAGAACTATTCACTTCATTTACTTGTAATAGAGAAAAATCGTATGGCGCATTCATTATTTTGTATATAATAGTATATGATAACAGAAACATTTTTAGCGAAAAAATTGGGATCACCGATCTCGTTTTTGAGTTATCTGTCCTTGAATTTGATTTTTTTGCTCATTTTAAGTCATTTCACGGACAGATCACTCATACACAAATCTCAAATGCCATATTTTATTTTTGGTTTATGTTTTACATTTTATTCTTGGACAAAATACAAAATTTCATTCAATTCCATTAAATATTTTTATTACCTTTTTTCATTTGAAGTTAAGAGAGTGAATTTTTTTAAAAGTTTTTTTAAGAAAGTTTGCATTTGTTTAGGTAAAGAACACATAAACAAACCACTCTTAATCACTTCTTGAACATTTTTATGATGACACGAAAAGAAGGCGACTACATAAAAATGGAAAATAAATGTTTGTCTGGCTGGTGCGCCAAGCTTACTTTAAAAAAAATATATGTTACTGTGTTTTAAACATGATGTTACGGCTTTCTACAATAAAAGCCATATTACGACAACTCATTGTCCGTTAAATTATTTAAAGCTACAAGCTTCTCCATCACCACGACACAAATAAATGTATGTTATATGTATATAAAATGTTTTATTTTGGAGCTGTGTGATGTCAATTATATGTCAGATGTCCAACGTGGCAAGAACGAGAACTCTGTTACGTTCTTACGGTACGAGTAGAATTTTAGTCGCTGCGCTAACTTTGCGCATGCGCTCTACATTGTTTTTATTGAGACAAATGAATCTTTTGTTTACTCCGTTAAACAGTTTTATTTTCCATATCTCAAACTTACCGCCTCCTCCTCTCCTCCTTACGGTGGCATAAAGGGGACATAGGAAATATTTTATTTACCGCGTGCGCACGTCCTCCTCCACTGTTTCAGTTCCATTATCAGTTATGGTAATGTTTACCCAAGTTCAGGCTTGAGAATATTTGGTACATCGTATAGACGAGTACCTTTGTACTAGCGTATTGATACAAAACGGGTTTTGTACATTCATTATACGCTCAAATGATTCAAGCTGTATATAGGCGGATTTTTCATATTTGAAAATCAGTTTCTAGCGAGCCTCACTTGGGGACAACTTCGATAAAATTTCAAATTCAATGCCAAAAAACTTTGTGATACATGTAGTATTTAAGATACTGTGAAGATTTCCGGATAAAGACATTTCTTCAAACATGTTAAATAAAATAATATTGTTTTAACTTTTGTCATACATATATGGTAGGCATCTTACAATTTTGTAATTTTTGTATAGATGATTAATGTTTTGCAAAAGGATGAGGCCAAACATTCAGTGGTAATAGACATTCATTTTTATGTAATGACAAATGGGCGCAGGTTTCCAAATCATTTTTTCCTTAATCAAAATTTTATAAGGGTTTTTTATGCATTTGGTTTTTCCTGGGCGAGTCGACCACGTTTTGCAAAACATTTTTAAGACAGAGACAGATTTATCATGTTTTCTACAATACGTTAACAGCTTTATACTTTCATAATTGTATTATGTCTTTATTGTATTACGTCATCTTTTATACTGAACTTTGTCCCTGAATACAAGCGTTCTCGCATACCACACTTGGAAGTTGTGTTGTCATTTGTATACATTTTTGGAAAATGAGATGATACTTGTTATTACTTTTGGTATTGTTTACCCAAGCTTTTGCTTGAGATAGTGGTTTAAGTTTCATATGCACTGTTGTATTCTGCCCAAACTTACTGCTTGAGATACCGGTAGTTTTAAAAAGTTCCATGTATACGTAAGTATGGTTTACCCAAGCTTATTGCTTGATATAGTTGTTAAAGTTTCATATTTACTTTTGTATGGTTTACCAGAGCTTACTGCTTGATATAGTTTTATAATTACTGTTGTATATGTTACTGTGTTTGGCAGGTTTTTCAGATATATGTTACTGTGTTTTAAACATGATGTTACGGCTTTATGTTACTGTGTTTTAAACATGATGTTACGGCTTTATGTTACTGTGTTTTAAACATGATGTTACGGCTTTATGTTACTGTGTTTTAAACATGATGTTACGGCTTTCTACAATAAAAGCCATATTACGACAACTCATTGTCTGTTATAGTTTTTAAAGTTACAAGCTTCTCCAGTCTCCATCACCTCGACACAAATAAATAAGGCCTTGCTTTCGTTCACTTTGAATTATCTGCTTTGAAAGGGCATAGAATAAGCAAAAAAATCAAATTCAAGGGCAGATAACTAAAAAAAACGAGATCGGTGACCCCCGTTTGTTTGCTTAAATGTTTCTGATATCATATGCTATGAATAGCCTATTACCATGCAAAAACATCTGTTGAACAGTTTTTATTAAGCCTGTATGTCTATATATATAGATGTGAAAACTGCAGCAAACGTCCTTAATATAGGTAATACCATGATATCGTATATCTTAAGCTATTCTATTACACCTAAATAGACAGACTAAAATAATGATTTAATACAAAAATAGAACGTAAAGCTTGATCAAACAAAAAATTGTGTGTATTGAAAAAATCCTATTCGTTGACAGTATTATACATGTACCTATACAACAAAATGTATTTACAATTTTCAGTTTGATATTTCTGTAATAGACACGCAAATGTTTTACATAACACCACAACTGTTTTAGATGTCATTCCATTTCGAACCATAATGAAGCAAATTATTTAGAAATGTTCTATGTGTAATCTAATGACTGAATATGAAAATAATACACCAACCAAGAGAAATGTAAATATTCAGAATAGCGTCATTTTTACAGCTGCTCAATTTCACGGTCGACACAAGCATTTACTTTTAACTTCGTTGAGATTCGACAATTGAAATAAGTTTGAATAATTAAGTTAGCGATAATCTTTGTTATACCGTATGGTGAATGTACATGTATTTAACTTATAAGTGATATAACAGAACATTCCTTTGCCGTAAAAAACGGAAACTATTGACTGTAGTAGGAAGATACTATTAAACCCAATCAGTGACCGTGTAATTCTCAGCTTAGGCACTTTAATAAAATCGCAAATTACTCTAAAGCGGCATGATTATACAAAAAAAAAAGATTTGATGATGTTAATCTTATTGATCTTGATATAACCTTTCACAAACCAATACCCAGGGTATTTTGATAATTTTAAGAAGCTGAGTTTTACATTTAGTTTATAGACTGGAAATGGATAATATCGACATTACAATCACGTTCAGTGCTCGCTTTATTTTGTTATCAAATTGACATGTAATTTATGATCGGATAAGCATGGGAAAACTGGTTCCTCAAAACATGCCCGAGCATATTGAAAACAATCTTCTTGTAAATCTAACGCTGCGTGGATTTCAAAATCGTTTTACTTTCGTTATATTATCTAATACATAATTGTTCAAGAATTAATATATTGTTAAACACATTAAATCTGTTTATAATCCTTACCCGTAAACTGGGTCGTACTTATTTAAAGTTTCACCTTAAAGCCAGCTCTACGGTACATTCAAGGAGTATTAGCTGTCGGTCAGAGCGGGTACGTTCAATAGAGTCCTATACCGGAAAATATGTATCGATAATCAATACGAATGGTCGGGTTTCAATTGTCCGTCAGCAATCACCACGTAAAACTAGCACGTTCGATGGTTTATGTATAGCCTACAAACCGCATGTAGTTCATTTCAATGTAGGAACATTCATGTCACGAATAATTGAAGTTAAAATTCGATATTTGGATAATTAAATTCAGGTAGCTTTTTAGGTAAATCCCGTTTCAGTTAAAATCTGAAAAGAAACAGTACAACGTGTATTTTCATAGTATTTATCCTATATGACTTGTACTGTATTACGTTAATTTAAATCCGAGAAGTTTTGTAAGAAATACAGAAATTCATAGTATGGAGATTATTTCTTAGAAGAAACAACGGGGACTATTTTATATACCAATTAAGCAGGTATTTAATTTAAATTTTAGTATATTACGATGATTTATTTTGAGTTTAATAACATCATATTAATCAATATTGTGTTTGTTTAAATGTGTCAGGAGACGATAAATTAAATCAATTATAAACTTTCTATTTTGAAAAAATACTATAGTCCTCTGAACAGGTTTTAGACTAATTTTATAAATATACTAAGACTCATATTTCTAAATTATTTTCTACAACACTTACATGATGAATCTATCAAAATCAATATAAACACCCAATCATACATACGTAGTTTGAAGTATTTTATGGTTAGATATTTGGTTTAATTCTTTACTCACAAAAATGAGTTACCATAAATAGGACTTGGTGTAAAGAAGACATATATTCGTTAAGGACGTGTGTTTTGTGTAGACTTGAGTGAATTAGAAATCCTACGGTTATCGGACGTGTGTAAAACTAAAAAAGTAAAAATCAAAAGAAATTTGTTCAGGACATGATATGTTGTTGAGCAATATCCTGTTTTCCGTAATATTATTAATACATGTACAATTATGTACAAGTTCGAATTTTAAACTTAATAATGTTATAAACTACATGTATTTGTTAACATGAGCAAATGGAGAAATAAAACTATTTTCGCTCTGTAAATTTATATACTTTTACATAATATAACTCATTTTTAGGAATAAATGCTTCGTGTGTTGTTTCTGGAACGAAAGTTCTTATTTGTATTCATTCGTTTGAAAATTCTGTGTTATCTGGTAGCTATTTTAAAACCTTTAAGGTGAATCATCAATTCACAAATTAGTGAAAAAATAGCCAACTGACATTTTTGCTATGCGTCCTAAAAAGTGGCGTTGTTCAATAATTACTGAAAGTACATAACTAAAATGAGTTTTTATCAATAGCTAATGATTCAATGTACATTTCTGCACCAGTAAAATAATATTTGATGATTAACAAGTATCTATAATTCTGAAAATAAACTGAAGGCTACATTAAAATACGTCATAATGCCTGTCATATATATCTGCATATATAGGGGTTAAAATTATCGTACGACTTTGACGTGTGTGAATTTCATCCACAGTGTTTATATCGACTTATATAATTTCTTAAACCAATACGATTTCGGTGTAAAGTAAGAATTGTTGAAAGCCTGGTGAATATTTATTTAAACTAGTATAATGCTATTGTACAATTAGGCAGTATTCTCTATACAGTGTATGTATTGTTGTTATGTCAAGTTGTAACATGTTTATCAACCATTCCTTACTTAGACATCCACAAACTACTAACCAGACAGTCAAACACATGATATTGTATTGGTTAACGTGTGCACTATACAAAAATGTATCATCTCCGAATTGTTTTACATATGTTTGTAAGCGGCTTTGACGCAGAAATTCATATTTTTACAAAGTTCCTTGACATATTTTATCTAGATCATTCGCTGTATCGTTGACACAAATTCAATGTAAAATATAGGAGTTTGACTGGTATCATTTTCTTCCTAATTTCGACAGACATATCATTGTTACTACACGTATAAACAGACAGTAATACTAAATCATCGGACAGACGGTACTAACTAGTTCATCATACACGTGTCACAAATTAGTTCATCAGACACATGACACCAAATTGGTTCATCATACACATGACACCAAATAGTTCATCAGATAGATGACACCAATTAATCCATCATACACATGACACCAATTAGTTCATCATACGCATAACACCAATTAGTTCATTATACACATGACACCAATTAGTTCATCATACACATGACATCAATTGGTTCATCATACACATGACACCAAATAGTTCATCATACGCATGACACCAAATAGTTCATCAGATATATGACACCAATTAATTCATCATACACATGACACCAATTAGTTCATCATACACATGACACAAATAGTTCATCATACACATGACACCAAATAGTTAATCAGATACATGACATCAATTAGTTCATCATACACATGACACCAAATAGTTCATCATACACATTGCACCAATTAGTTCATCATACACATTACACCAATTAGTTCATCATACACATTACACCAATTAGTTCATCATACACATGACACCCAATTAGTTCATCATACACATGACACCCAATTAGTTCATCAGATACATGACACCAATAGAGCTAATGAAATATATGTCTTATATTATTCTGACAAATGGAACAAATCACTACATCTGACATATGGCATCAATCACTACATCTGACACATGGAACTAACCGCTACATCTGACATATGGAACCAATCACTACATCTGACATATGGCACCAATCACTACATCTGAAACATTGCACCAATCACTACACCTGGCACATGGAACTAACCACTACATCTAACACATGGAACCTATCACTATATCTGACACATAGAACCAACCACTACATCTGACACATGGAACAATCACTACACCTGGCACATGACACATGGAACCAATCACTACATCTGACACATGACACATGGAAGCAATCACTACATCTGACACATGGAACTAACCGCTACATCTGACATATGGAATCAATCACTACATCTGACGCATGGAACGACTCACTACATCTGACACATGGAATCAACCACTACATCTGACACATGGAACCAATCACTACATCTGACACATGGAACCAACCACTACATCTGACACATGGAACCAACCACTACATCCGACACATGGAACCAATCACTACACCTGACACATGACACATGGCACCTATCACTACATCTGACACATATGGTACCAACCACTACATCTGACACATGGAACCAACCACTACATCTGACACATGGAACCAATCACTACACCTGACACATGGCACCAGTCAGTTCAACAGACAGAAAATTCTTCTGTTGTATATTTTTCAGGACTTAATAAGGGAAATGGATATGGAGTATTCATCGTCTTGGATATCACGTGTTTTATTATTCATTACAGTATTTATATCAGGTAATACATGTTGTTTTTTATAAACACTTACTTAATGATCGTACTGCGTTAATAATTATTGCACTCTCAAATTGCTGGCCGTGTCCATACAAGACTGTGCAATTGATTTGATCAAGATAACTAATGTAGCCATGGAGAAGTTAATATTTCACAGTGTTGACAACATGATGAAATAGTTAAAGGACATGATAAGTATGTGAATTAAATATTGTATGTATCTTAAAGTATCATTTATTTACGTTGATGTGTTACAGAATTACTGGTCTGCGGGGCAGACTCTGGCAGATATTGTGTGTATGTACATGAAGATTATTATACTGTAAATCAGAAATATTGTGAGAACGGATGTTGTAAAGATTATGGTGAAGAGGATGAGATATGTTGTTTTTCTTGGTAAGTAATGAAACTAGAGCAATGTAATATTTGTGTTTTATCAAAAGGAATTGATAAAATCATGACTTTCTATTTTTGCATACTTTATTGATAGTTCATTCTGTGTGAATAACTATTTGACTGGGAAAGGGATGTAATAAAACAGGGGCCAGTGTTGAATAGGGACCGAACAGGGACCAGAGTCAATTTTGGGCCAGTACTGTGATACAGCGGCTGATTCCGACCAATAGGTTTAATAGAAGAACCTACATTGGAGGGTCAGACGTGTATTATAAAATCTACAGTTTAATTTAGTTTTTCATCAGAGGTCGTATAATATGTACATATAGGACATGATTTGGAGTCTTTGAAATAATAATTACAGTAATAACTATAACGGAGGGAACTTAAATTAGGATGCCAATATATGGTAACTGGTAGAACTTACTTAATGCGGTGTACGAATTAAAAATCATACATACATTTTATTTCATGACTTATATTCAACACCAACCCGTATAATTATGATACACATGTATACTACAAGTGTACATAAAAGTGAATATAATTAAGAGTAATTTATCCCTTGATGCGATGTAGTTATATTTCATGGTCAAATATTGCTAAAAACGGGATCGAGAACTATTACGAATCATAATTATTATTGACGCCTCGTGTTCTTTTATTTAAAGCTGTCGTTTCAATAAAAATAATCCTCGCCTTCCATAAAATAAGATATCTTTACAATTATCCGAATGACGTAACAAGTTTACATGATATAATCTACTTCAAACTTCATTTCATTCAAATAAAAATAGATGACGTCATGAAAATCCTTACTAGCATGTTATTTCATACAGCTCTGTCATTTTAATGTTAAGTTTGTATAAAAGTCTAGTGCTTTCACCAGATAATTGGAGCTTATTCTTTCGATGTGAATTTGCTAGACAGTAATTATAAATCTTGTAACAACTTGTCATATGTTTTACGATCCCGTTATGATGTCAGGAGGTGAGAACCTATCTTTTCACAAAGATTCAGGTACCGGCTATAAACTGAAATGCTGTTTCGATAAATGAATTTGGAAAAAAGTCAAAATCGCCATAAAGGTAAATTCTGAAGTCAAAACTTATATAGAATAAAACGGAAGGTTTTCCATGTATGACTTGTACCATGGCGTCCATTGAATTGATTTATCGAACCTTTTCCAATTACAACTGGGCGATTCTCGTTGGGCGATGTCTCGAGCTTGCGTATAATTCACTAATATTTACTTAAGGTAGCTCAGGGTGAATAAAACATTGTTGAAACAAACATTGACTAAATATTAAACTAACATTATAGAGAATTCATGAAAATACGTCTTCAGTCGTTACAAGTCTGTACATACATCACCTTTATAATTAGACATAATTAGAGGGTCATTATTTTTGGTTTTATATTCTATCCTTACATCAATCTGCAGGAAATTGCGTAGCGCTTTCATTGTTGTTGTACGTTTTTATACTTGTATAGTGCGATTTTATTAAACTGTCAAAGCTGAATAATTACACAGTCGCTGAATGCGATTATTTTTAGCTTCGTGCCACAGTCGATACTTTTCGTTTATTTTACCGTTAGGGAATGTCCCATTCCACATGTTTATAAAGTAAAACGAAGATTATCGTATCATTTACGAAATTAATCGAAGCTAAAAATAAATGGAAGCATTGACCGTGAAATTATGCGACTTTGACAGTTTAATAAAATCGCACTATACAACCAATTATTTTCAAATTAGAAAATAGAAATCTAGTTATTGGTACATGTACTATAGATCATACCAACTCTGTGATATCACAATACATGGTATATTTAAGCTATAACAATTGTCCACGGAATACACGCTCATATCAAAGTACAAAATAGAAGTTATATAAGTGATAGTTAATATTGTACCAAAGTACGAGTTTGGTATGGTACACTTATATTTAAACTCTCGTCTAACTAGGGATTCGTTACGGTGACTTACACAAGTGTTTAAATACAAGATAGAGTATACAAATCATATAAAGTTTTCAAAAAATACGGGAAAACTCTGTGATTCATGTAGACAGTGTATGTGGAGATTAGAAGTATTAGAAGTATGTTAGACCGAATAAAAAGTATAAATGTAATTATTTACTTTGCAAAAACAGCCGTTAAATTTTAAGTTCATCTGTTTTTTTACGGTGACATAAAGGGACATTGTAAATATTTATTTATTACGTGACCACATTAAAGCTGACCAATGAAACTTTTCGTAATTTAGCTACCACTTGGCCACACTAGGAATATATACTTACTATGTAGGTTAATTTTCATATTAGAATACAGACCAGGGAAAAATGGTTTGTTGAATTGACCGTCGTATTTAACTAAAAGATGAAATGAATATGAACAACGGATCATATTCTAATCATTTAAATTGCTTCTATCTACTGAACCGTTTTATACACTTCAAAGATATTGTCACGGTTTACTGAACCTAATTTTAGCGTTATTGATTCTACTCTGTTTCCTGATTGATCGCTCTGTTTCTTATACAACGGGAATGGTTTCAACTTCAGGTCTCACAATATAAGTTATTTATTATGGACGTTCATTTGGAACAGGAACCAAAATGACGTCATTCTTACAGTGGGATCAATAATCCGTACACAACTAGCGAGAACCAGCGTATCAATATTTAATGGCTGAAAATCCTTAATGGAATTTATGCATACCGCTGTAAATCGTGTTTTATTTGCGAGTATTAAAATTCCTCCGATTTGACTATTCCTACATAAATAAAGATCTATACACCGAAAGAGTTTCATTTTTGTATCGAAACAAAGGCGGTGCAAGTGGGTTTTATGACGATTAGTTGTATACAACCAACATAATTATATACAAAGTCTAAGCCACAAAAATCCAGTGATTCATACGGAGATGTCGTCAGTTCGAATAATGTTATTGCTATCCATGCCGTGGACCCCATAACTGTCATGGTTCCCGTTCCAACTCTCACTCTATTGTGTGTTGTAAGATTGGGGACAGAATCCAACTAATTTAGCATAAAATAGTTCTACTTTCGGCATTCGTTCAGTAAGTCAGTAATTTCTCTACAGAAGTATGCATGTACTTACATGTATAATCTGCTATTGGTGAATGTGTTATATGTGACTTTTTGACATGATATGTAAATCAGTGTTAATGTTTATATCCATAACGCGTATCGATCGATACTATCGGCTAACCAGTAAACTGGTTCCCGTTGACATGTGTGTACAAAGCCTTTGGTGCACTGCAACATGGAACGGGAACCAGTTTACTAGAGCCAGTTGGATAAATTCTAAAATTAAATGTGAGGTTTTCCCGTCAAAGTGCAGAGAGCAGAATGGCGGTACACATAAATCTGCGAAGAAATTACAGTTATTGTGAAGTTGATCGCAATTATTATGTATTTGTGAAGGGTATTTTGGTGTCAAGACGGAAGGATCGTAATGGAACTAATGAAATCGTGCGATGTCGGTATATTCCGTAGCGAGATCGGCAAACATCGCCGTATATAACGGCACGTTTCCGAATAGCTATTATAATGCTTTCACTTCAAAACCTGTCATATTGTCCAACATCATGATAATAAGTATATAGTGAATATACATGTAATTCACTTACCAATTATATAGATTTTCTGAAAAATCTTAAACTACGATTAATCAATCGATAGTGGTTAATGTCAGTTTATTTCTATTATCGGCAATTTTGGTCCGAGTATGGAACTAAAAACATGGAAAATCGAAAAACTCTTCAAAAACAGATCATATTTTAATCCGTTTCTAACATTACATTGTGCATTTAAAGTGATATATGTGGTCATAATCAAGATATATTATTAAAATGGAACGTTTTGAAGAGCTTTTCGGTATTTACTAAATCAGACTACGCCAGCATCAATGCTTATTTTGGTACCGATGGATTCGGAAAATTATAGGCTGGATAACGGGCTACATAAAAAACTCGAAACATCTGATAACTTAGATAACCATCATGCTAGGTTGATGGAATTTAGCACATGAATATCAAAATATGTACATAAACAGATATTGAGATGGTGTATGTTAATTCCTAAGCATGAATTCCATCAACTGTACAGTTCCTAATTTATGATTTCTCTTAACAGTCATTGTTGTGTTGCGAGCAACACCAGTGACTTCATTCTCTCATATGAAAAAAAATCAGTACTTTGATTTAGTAGTGGTAGAGAATACCGGAACTCTGCTTAATTAGGACAACCTACTACTGGTATAATACTATACAGCTAAAATACTGTAACTGTGGAAAACAAGCGAAAAGCTCGGAATATACATAATCTACATGTACTAGTATATAGTTTTTACGAAACAAGTCACTGATCAGACATGCAGCTACCACCACCAAGAACGGAAAGCATATGTTCAGAGCAAATTGGGTCACGAGGTCGTTTCCCCTAACTTTTGAAACGGAGTATCATATTTTTGGTTCAAAATTAAAGACTGCAAAATCAATAAACAATTTACAGAAAAAAAGAATAAAACATGTCCCAGGATACATATTTTGTGTATGTCAAAACTAACAGTCTATATATACTTAAAATACATTCATGTATATACCTGAACATGTAAATTACTGGAACAAATAAAGACAATTTCTGGAAACAAAATGATTAAGCTTTCTCTAGAATCGCTCGTCCGTGGTGGTTGGTAACATATATAAGTATTATATACGTACATGTCTCCGCGGTACGTACTCATATAAATGTGTGATTATTTTATAATTGTTTTGTAGGTCTGTTGGTGTGATACTTGGTGTTTGTTTAGGCTGTGTGGCATTTATTGCTTTAATTGTGTTCTTGATATTATGTTGTTACACAATGAAGAAGAGGGGTCGAACAAGGGTCGCTATAAGTTCAGTGTCACAGCAACCTGCAACAAGCACTGTTGTTTACACAGGTGAGAAGTTAATTACTTACGATCTAGTTTCCCGTTCAATGTTTGAAAAAGATAATCGTGTGAGTAAAATAATGACCACGAAACATAGGGTCAAGTCTCCATAAACAAAAGTTTAAGTATTTGTACCACGACCAACTTTCCTAAATCCTTAGTAAACTAAACATAATATGTAGCAACAAAGTACTGTGTGCTGTGTCATGCCACAATGAATTAATGAACCAATAAATAATGTGTTTTGTTGCATTTCAGCCGCAGCGGGTTATGCGTATCCACACCCGCCTTCAGGGTTTTACCCGAGTTCACGTTTTCCTGGAGCCCAGCCTCCTCCTTATACATATGGAACGCAACCAGCCTACCCACCACCGAACATCAATCCGTCAATTGGAGCTCCTCCTCCATCATACGGAGCTCCGCCTGTTGGTCCGCCTCCAGATAATATGTACGGTGCACAGAAGCCTTCAGCGCCATATGGCGGATATGGAACGGGCATCAATCAGTAATTGTGTTTTCATGTTGATCAATGTACAGTCCCCATACCTTGGTAAATGCTTGCATGACTTGTATGACGTGCGGTATTCGATTATTAATCATGGAACCATCCTTTCTTCAAGTTTTATCCAGTGTTATCGTCCTTGCTAAGCGAAACAGGAACGATAACCATGGATAGAGATTTTAATTACTTGTTTTTTTTCCAAAGATTCTACGAAATTCACAGGGCAATGATATGCAATATAAGTTGAATGATGATGTCGTTATAAGAGTAAGCTTGTTATTATGTATGTATGTATGTATACACAATTTATATAAAGTAAATGTTTCGATCGTTAGTGAAAACACATTCGTGTTTACAGGGACATCGTACTTCAGTGTCCCTGCAGTTGTCTAGAACCAATATTTGTCCCAGTTTGTTTGTACGAGTTTTGTCCGAAATGTTTGCTGACACAATGACATGCCCTTGACAAAACATGAACGAAAATAAAATCACCATTAAAGTTCGCTATTCTTATCAGCATACTATTAACTAATAACACAAATAATTACGACATTAAATGTGACTTATTACATAGAGTCTACGGTATAAAGCAAGAAGTAGTCTTAGGAACATCAACGTCAATTAATTAAAATAGAAACAACCGTTATTTACATTTTCCGGTAAAGTTTCATCTAAACAAACGCACATTTTTATAATGATGTGTTGAATGACGCCATCTCATCAATCAAAATTCACTGCATTAAAATAAATGTCCGCTGAAAAATCGCGTAACGGAAAACAACAATATGTTTATATGCAGTATGTATGATGTCTCAGCAACACGATGACGTCATTACGTGTGAAGGTAACGTTTTAGACCCATACATTTTAATTACCATAGTGAAACAAAAAGCACCATTGTTAGTAATGTTTCAATTCGGGGCATAGTTTTTTTTCAAAATGCATATTTTAACGTCAAATTCGCTTAGCAGATCATCTTGTTTTGTTGAAAACATTCATACCGCTAAAAGTGTAGAATAAGGAATATTTCCTTACATAGACTTGTCTACGAACTGTTTGGACACACCTCATATATGCATTTTATCCTACTGTTATAAGCATTAGTACAAATAGTTAACCATCATACATGTACCTGTTTGTACCTCGTCTTTATTGTTCTGTTCATTGTGTTTGAAAACATACTTGATGTACAACTACAATAATGTTCACTTACATATAGAAGTGTACGTATTTTCATATTATGTTGCATACAAGAACACGCACCTAACATCCAGCAAATATTCTACACTTTTATTCTCTAATAGGCTAGTTCTAAAAAAATCTAATTCATTTTTTATTATTACTGGGAAAAATGTACAAAATCAAGAACATATTCATGTATGTATTTTCACATGTTCAAGAATACAGTTATGAAATATTGTCAAAATAGTCAAATTTAAATAGGGATACAAATGTGCAATGTACGCATTATTTAAACGTTTATCTATTTGTTTATTAATGTAAGTATGCAATGAGTGTCAATGAAGTAGTATCGTGTAGATTGACTGACAATGAGCACATTCGTTACTTGTAACATGAGGTTTTACAATGATCTCGGACTAAGCTGTTATAAGCTGTTGCAAAAGTGATTAAGAAATGAATGAACATATTCCTACATTAATGTTCACAATTAACATGTTAACTTAAAATTTTCACATCAGCAACTGGTGAACATTACCTTTGTCCTCTAAAATATGAATAGTTTAAATGCATACAAGAAGGCCATGTAATAAAATATGGATTACATAGCACGTAAAACTGAGCTCTAAAAGTCAGTGTCGAATGTAAGAACTTTCATATATATATTTTTAAATGAATAAAGAAGAATTGTTTGAAAATCTTAATATCTTATACGCAATTTGTTATTTTACTTCATTTTATGAAACACACATTTTCATCACATATTTTCTTGTTTTTTTCCCTTGAAAATCAGTGTTTAGACAAATCTTTATTTTCTATGGAAATTATTCTCAACTTCGGAGTAAATTTTACAACATGTCAGTCCTGCATATAAAAAATATCATTGACTTGTGAGAGACTTCCTATAAAATACTCTGTGATGCATGCTGTATTCGTCAATTTTCCTGTAGATATAAAGATAGATTTATACAATTTTACAGTTATTGTTGTGTTATTATGAGATTCTAGTAGATATAATCTGCTATATCAAAGACCTATACAGGTCTTTGGCTATGTATAAGATTTCTGGTATATAATCTGAGACTTGTTATATGAGATTCTGGTACATGTATAATATATACTGGTTATTCTAGTGCATATATAATATGTTACATGTAATATGAAATTCTTGTTCATATATATTGTTATATGAGTGTTCTGTTAGATATATAATTTGTTGTATGAAATTTCTGGTACACATATAATCTGTTACATGCTATATGAGATTCTTAGTACATGTAAGAAGTACACATATAAACTGTTATAATATTATGTTATATAAGATGTCTGGCAGATATATAATCAGTTAATGTTATATGAGATTCCGGTAGATGTATAATCTGTCATACGTTTAGCATTTCTTGTTACTTTTTATACTGTTATCATTGAAAATAAAACTTTTTTAAAATTCTATATTTTGTAATTCAGTTCTGTTTCCAATAATGTTCGAGACTTTAAAACAGGTAGGTATGTGGTCGATCAGAATTACTTCAATTTATTGGCAAAATATGCATAATATCAAGGACTTTATATCCACATGGATTCACAACTTCCATATTTACAGTAAGACGTAATCAAATCTGGCAGAAACGATGTGAATCAGCAGAATTCCAATAAAAAAACTAAAGTTTTTCCACTGTTTATGCTCATGTTTTCAACAGCAAAATATCCTTGATGGTTCGAATGTTTAGCTCCAGAGAATTTTCCGAAGACGAACGGATAATGCTAATTGTCCGCCATGTTGAAATCTGAAGCGACAGATTTCTTATTTGAAAAGCTCATTTGATGCCTTTTATTCAATGCATACATGTATATGCTTACAGCAGTGTATTTTTATGCAGTTTGTTACTCGACTTCCAGTTTCTGATCTCTAGCATCACATGATAAACGCATACCTAAAAGTCTGTAATCACCTGCTTACAGCTATTGGAAATAGTCAAATATCGCAATGGATAGTGGGATTCTCTCAATAATGTTTTTATTAGCTATTAAAAGCAGTTATAAATCCATGGCTGTATATAAGTCCTATGATAATATTGAGGGTGGTTCAAAAGTACATACAGTGAGTAACAATGGTTTTATGGAATCAAAAATAGTTTCAGAACATTTTCATTAGTAATTACATAAAATACTAAAGTGAGATTAATTCCACAGGTGTTTGTAATGGGCCCAGCTGTAATATACATGTATATTCAATATTTAAGTGGGCTCTGGTCAAATATAGCACTATTTTACTATCCTAGGTGTGTGCCTAGCACCTGTGGTTAATTCATGGGCCTCACCATAACAATATAATACACACAATGCATTACTTACTGAAATTGAATTTTATTGATAACTTAATTTGTACAATTATACTTTGCTACATTACTTCAAAGTTTTTAAGGAGTACATGTATGTATAGATAAATATTATCACATTTGTGCATTGAATTCTGATCTAGATCTAGGACAGAATAATTCAATCATTATGCAGTCAGGCAGTGAATTGTTAAATTGAATAAGTGAATTCTAAAAAAAAATATATATATATAAACATATCACAGTTCCAACGACTCCCAAACTAGGATCAACATCTATTAACAAAGTTCATTTTAATATAAAAACATAAATTCCAATGTCAAATAACACAATTCTGATAAAGGTCATTTAAATTATTCAGGTTAAGGTCAAATACCAATCTTTCAGCTCAAATATAAAACAAAATTCAAGTTAAAATAAAGAAACAGAAGAAATATATTTCTAGATTTATAATCACATTCCAGGTCAAACACTTTTCCAGTTCATGTTAAGGAAAGTTCAATGATGTCTGTAAACTCACCCTATCTAAACAATAGTTTTATTTAGTCACGCCCCTAGCAAATTTAATATGTCTCCAAACAATATTTTATCTCCTCAAATAAATGCCATAGTTTTACAAATGTAATGAATATTGTGAAAAGTCATATTACATGAGCTAGGGGCTCCTAAAGGGTATGTGAAATAAATCTGTTATTTTGACAGGGTGAGTGAGGCCATCAACGGGGTGGATTCATCTCTAACTGTAAGACTCTCGTTGGTGGAACTTCTAACTCAGCATTCACCTACAAATATGTAGTAGATCATTATTACTTTAGTTTGATATCAACACATTTTACATTATTTTTGTAGACATATCTAAATTCCAAAGTACAGAATAAAAACATTGAAAGCAATCTTTGAAATGTGTCATCTACTTCAAAGTGTTACAACTTTTACAATTAAAATTTTTGATAAAATAATGATGACCTATTAAGTGACAGGATGAGGTAAAAATAGAAAGTTTAATGTTCAATAATTTCTCTAATTTCTTTCACTGAATCATCTAGGAATGACATAAAACTTACACAAAGATTTTACAGAATTGTTAGATCAACTCATTCATTAATACAAACACACCAAGTATTCTATTGTAATTGATAGTTTATAATTGAAAATCTACAAAATTCTCTGTGTAAATCTATTTCCGTATTGGCTGGTTCGAGTGATGTGTTTACTTAAATTACCTGTTAAACCATAAGACATTACTGTATACGTCTTTAAATTGGCAGGTCTAAAATTTGGCGTTTTTTGGAAAGTTAAATATTGGCGGTGGTCAAGAATTGGTGATTTCTTAAAAATCCGCCAAAATAAGACCGTCTATTTTCCGTCGCCCGCTAAAATAACATCAATGTAACCTATACTTTAATTTGCTGTACATCTCTAAATGTTCTTTTTTTGCAACCATTTTCACACCATCCTACTACTTGTAAAATGCCCTTTTCTTATTGTAATATACATCGTTAATAGTATCCCTTTGTTATAAAAATTGCACAGTCGAAGATAAGCACCTTTTATTTACAAATGGTAATGGTTTGCTTGTTTGTCCATATCACTTAACATTTTTTTTGTGGATAACGACATTTATAATATGCTATTTTATGTTTATATACAAAAGTATAACTTATTGGCTTGTATTTGCATATTTAACCACTTATTAATTATTTGTAGCTTAACTCAAGTTATCTGTTTTGCTATTACCGGTATTGGCAGTGTTATATATCTGCGGTGTGAATTATTGGCGGGGTTTTAAATTGGCTGAAAGCTGTCAACCGCCAAAATAGCAAACATTAAACCACCACCAAAATTTCAACGTATACAGTATACCAAATGATAAAATACATACCTTAGAGTTAACATACTGGTGTAGTAACATTCTTAGTTCAGCATTCTGTTGTCTTAAAGCGTCAGTTTCTGTGATCAAATTAGATCTTGAATTCAAGCATTCACTGAAGTAAGAATTCATACATATATCAGTATCTAACTATCACATTTAAATATAATTCAGAAATAAGATGTTAAATAACAATTTACAGACAGAAGACAAAAAATGACAGGAATTGTCAGAAAACCAAGTGATCATTCTCTGGAAATTTACCCTATTTCTACTCTCAGTCATAGGATGGAAACATTTAGCCTATGACATGCATCGGCCTGATTTTCATTGTCGATGACAAAAATTCTATGAAAGTTTGGTCAAAATCCCTCGAGAAATGTAGGAGTTACATCCAGGAGTGTACTTCTCTGAATATTACATATAATTACATATGCAAAAAATTAAACGGGACACTAATTGGCCCAAAATGATAGAATCATTCAAGCTGACAACATGTGCAAGGCTACTTGGTGACAAAATCTGTCCATATATGTAGCTGTCTAAATTTGTATTAAATATTTACCTGTATTTTTCAAGTCCTTCAACGAGAGCGTCCCAAAGTCTTTCCTTCTTCTGCGATATAACTTGAGCATATTTAGCCCAGTACTCAGAATCACCTGAGTCATCTCTTTCCTCCAGTGACTTAATCTTAAACTGTGATGTTTTACCTTTCTCCCTGAAAAATAAAACACAACACAAAATAAGCTTTTTACTTTAACAAATATGAATCATACTGAAATAATTAAAACACCAGGAAGAATTCTCTGAGCTGAGTTAGCTTAGGATTAAAAGAACAGAAGATAAGCTTTAAGTTGACCGAAAGAACATAAAACTGTCACTTACTTCTGTGGTTTACGGTTATCATCAACAAAAGATCGGAGAGCTTTCAACACTTCATTAGGATGAATCAACTCCACTGTCTCACTCTTAGCTGATTCAGCATCTCCTTCCTTTCCAGTAAGTTTGAAGATTTCAGCATCAATATCATCAATATCACCACTCTCTGTGTACAATGTCTTAGATTCCTCATCCTCCTTCTACAAGACATAGTGAAGTAAACATCAAACAAACATGATACATCACACTGGTATTCTTTATCCAAACTAACAAGAAATTCACACACAGTCAGGAAATTTCTCTAATATTTGTTTCTCTTAGGATTTTCTTAAGTATCTTTAATATAATAAATATTTGCAACCAGGCTGATTTATCAAACTAAGTCACTCAACTTTCATTTACTATGATTTTGGAATCTGGAGACTGGTCTTTGGCTTTATTAAATTACTACAAACAAAGAGATTCACAAACCTTTTCCGGTTCCCCTTCATCTTGCTCTGGTTTACCTTTCAGATGCATAAAGTAACTAGCAAGTAGATGAATATCATCTTCTGTGTCAATATTGAGTGCCTGAAATAATGATGTAAACAATCAGAATGTATATCTCCAGAAATATTATTCCTACAAAACTTGACATTATTAGAAATTCACTCAATGAGAAAACTTACAGATATCAATTAACTTACATTAAAGATAGCATCCAGTTTCATCAAGGATTGTTCATCTTTTTCCAGAGGTGCTAATAGTTTGTTTAGTTTGGATTCTACCAGGAAACCCTACAAATAAAAAACAGTAAGGAATAAAATATCTGACCCTGAAGTCAAAACACAAGTGTTAGATACCAGTGTAACATAGTTATTAGTTTACAATGATCATTGTATGTTAAAGTTCTATATTAAAATTGATTTACAGTAATTATCAGTAATATCAAAAGAGAGTCTTGCAATTTACCTTATGGCATATAAAATGGCCACAGGACTGTTCTTAAAAGGCAAATTTAAATAACTTAGTATAACTAATGAGTACAGATATAATGTCTATGAAGTAGATTTAACAAGTAAAATGGACCAGTCTGTTCACTAGATTATAAAATATAGTTTTAACAGTGTTAAATTCTGTAAAAAAGACAGAAAAAAATGTGATAAATTATGTTATAATAAAATCTTACAGATTCATCACACAACAGTTCCAGAATCATTTTAATGGTTTGTGCTGAGATTTTATCCAGTATACTTGTCTTCTTTGGTTTTCTGTCAGCTGGTATATTACTGTCAGTGTCAGACATAGCATCATCTTGTTGACTACCAGCTGTAAGTAAATATGTATCCTATATCACATATATAATCCTTGTTACAGAACAAAACAATGTGTGCTCTTATAGAGATGTAAAAGTCAAGAAGCTGCATTCAATAAATGCATATATGCCACCAATGGCATGCTGGACAATAGACTTTAAATCTAAATAAGGTCAATGAGAAGTTTCAAATATACACAAATGTCCTGTATAAAGGGCAAATAACCAAATCTTAAGAAGCCAGGGCATAAAAAGTTTTTATCATTTTTTGTAAAATGAATTGTGATATAAAATATATAATTGTTACATTCAACCAAACATGAGATGAAACTTTTACATAGTTTGGTTGTCGAAATTAAAACATTTAAAAAAAAATAGAAGCTAGAGCACTGACAAATTTAACTTATTACCTGTCTGTCTACCACCAGTAGCAGATAAAACTTCTTGTACAACTTGTTGTGCTGTGACACCAGATTTCTTGGAAGAATCATCCATCAATGGTCCTTCATTGTCCATGAATGATCTACATTGTGTAAACATAAGTATAATAGATACAGTTCAACATTCATGAATCATTGTCTCCATAGATATACATGAATAGTGCCAGTAATTAAAACAAATATGTTCATATTGTAAAAATCTGATTCTTTGAAGTGTAATGAAATACTAATGGCATACAAAGTTATAGAACACAAACATATACAGGTTAACATTAACACAAACATATACAGGTTAACATTAACACAAACATATACAGGTTAACATCAACACAAACATATACAGGTTAACATTAATACAAACATTAGACATCATACATCAAATGAGGAGGGTACGGTTTTGTAGAAAAAGTTGTAAAACATTCAATATTCAAATAATTTGTGTTATCAATAATTAGAATTGAAAGCCAATTTTACTTACAGATCTGGCTGGATCCACTCTAATCCCATCTGGTGTGTATGGATAACTTTATCTGCTTCCAACACTTTCTCTACAACATCCTTGAGTTCTTCCTCATTCATACACCAAACATCACTAAACTTGTTAGTATCAGCCTGCATAAAATGTCTGAAAAATAAAGTAACATTTTCAATTATTTACCAATCAATCAGGCAACACTGAACACAATACACAATCAATCAGGCAACACTGAACACAATCAATCAGTGATATGATTAAATACTGAAGTCTTGTCCTCACCAAGTGTGACACACAATGTTAGAAATTTAATGGTTTAAGGGGAATTTCAAGTTAGTCCCCTTGCTGTATATAACAAGTTGAAAGAGTACCTTGATTTTTTCTGTAGATCTCGGAACTGTTCAGTTATTCTTTTATAATCTTCCTGTAATTGATTGTTTTCATCACGATATTGTTTCTCCTGCTTGGCACACTTTATTCTCAAACCATTCAAAACATCCTGTAGTCTGAATGATAAACATAAATGAGTGAATTTATATACATGTAGTAGCATTAATAAAATTGAAACAACATTATGTTTGAGAACAGTATATAACCAGTAGATTTTTTTTTTAATAGAGTTTTACGTCCCTTTTCAACAATCAGAATCATATAAGGCGGACAGTTCACCTGGGAAGAGCCAGTACTAGACACCCATCCTCTGTAAGCAACTGCCTACTTTCTCACATAAAAAGACATGGTCGGTAGCGGGGCTTGAACCTACATGTAGTTTAAGATGAACAACATAACATATACTACTGTTAAATATCAAGATCGCCTTGTCAGTTTATACATTGCTTTGATGTGAATAATTTTAAATTACCCTAGTTGTGTTTGTTTTATAATTATAACAGCATAAGATTGATCTCAGATTTATATGACAATGAGATTAAATTAATTATTTTTTTTTCGCCAATTGCGTATTTGGCGAATGGCAGCGGAAACCCTGGATTTGTGCACAAGCAGTACCGAGTAATCTTCCTCTTTTGTTGAGATTTTGTGATGGTATTTTCTTCATCTCTTTTTTTCAACACCTGGAAGTTATACTCCAATTTTTCTTGATTTAATTGATATGTTGCTCTCATCTGTTGTAGCTGCTGCTCTAGTAACTGAAATAATAAACCAGTAACCATAGCAACAAAAATAATTTTCACAATAATACCATTCTTAATGCATCTATATAATAACGATACACAATAAGCTGAAGAACAAACAGACACTGAGCAATGTTCTTAGACCAAGTTTCTCTGTACTGTATATGATAAGTTTCTCTGTACTGTATATGATAAGTTTCTCTGTACTGTATATGATAAGTTTCTCTGTACTGTATATGATAAGTTTCTCTGTACTGTATATGATAAGTTTCTCTGTACTGTATATGATAAGTTTCTCTGTACTGTATATGATAAGTTTCTCTGTACTGTATATGATAAGGATATATATATAACCAATTAAATACACTACAACACCAAACTAAACCAAAGAAGTCATCCAAATTTTAATGTTTGTGTTCTCTTCATACCTGACTTGCATATTTAGGTCAACAGGGAGGGTTGTCTATCAAGCTTGTGTTTATGAGTTTGCTTGACAATAGACTTCAAATCCAAATGACTTTAATGAGGTCAATGTGTAAAAGTAGGAGCAAAGTTTCAACTATATATAATTGCACTGAATCCTCCATACAGGAAAAATAACCAAGTCTACTGTAACAGCATCAAAAATATATGATTAATACAGGTAAGTAGTGTTGGTACTAGACAAAACATGTAGTTCACCAATAAATAGCTATTGATCCCAGAGGAAGGGGTATAATCTAGTTCACAGAGAAAAAACATTTAAAATTTTGTACATCCACTTATCATCATTAGATGCTGGTGGCATAAAAACTAGCAATATGTACTAAAATACTATTGAATACAATCATAACAAGAGACAAGTATTTATTATATGAACTACCTGGATATCAGTCTCAAGTCTAATCAGAGTAAAGTATTTATTATATGAACTACCTGGACATCAGTCTCAAGTCTAATCAGAGTAGAGTATTTATTATATGAACTACCTGGACATCAGTCTCAAGTCTAATCAGAGTAGAGTATTTATTATATGAACTACCTGGACATCAGTCTCAAGTCTAATCAGAGTAGAGTATTTATTATATGAACTACCTGGACATCAGTCTCAAGTCTAATCAGAGTAAAGTATTTATTATATGAATTACCTGGACATCAGTCTCAAGTCTAATCAGAGTAAAGTATTTATTATATGAACTACCTGGACATCAGTCTCAAGTCTAATCAGAGTAAAGTATTTATTATATGAACTACCTGGACATCAGTCTCAAGTCTAATCAGAGTAGAGTATTTATTATATGAACTACCTGGACATCAGTCTCAAGTCTAATCAGAGTAAAGTATTTATTATATGAACTACCTGGACATCAGTCTCAAGTCTAATCAGAGTAAAGTATTTATTATATGAACTACCTGGACATCAGTCTCAAGTCTAATCAGAGTAAAGTATTTATTATATGAACTACCTGGACATCAGTCTCAAGTCTAATCAGAGTAAAGTATTTATTATATGAATTACCTGGACATCAGTCTCAAGTCTAATCAGAGTAAAGTATTTATTATATGAACTACCTGGACATCAGTCTCAAGTCTAATCAGAGTAGAGTATTTATTATATGAACTACCTGGACATCAGTCTCAAGTCTAATCAGAGTAAAGTATTTATTATATGAACTACCTGGACATCAGTCTCAAGTCTAATCAGAGTAAAGTATTTATTATATGAACTACCTGGACATCAGTCTCAAGTCTAATCAGAGTAAAGTATTTATTATATGAACTACCTGGACATCAGTCTCAAGTCTAATCAGAGTAAAGTATTTATTATATGAACTACCTGGACATCAGTCTCAAGTCTAATCAGAGTAGAGTATTTATTATATGAACTACCTGGATATCAGTCTCAAGTCTAATCAGAGTAAAGTATTTATTATATGAATTACCTGGACATCAGTCTCAAGTCTAATCAGAGTAGAGTATTTATTATATGAACTACCTGGACATCAGTCTCAAGTCTAATCAGAGTAGAGTATTTATTATATGAACTACCTGGACATCAGTCTCAAGTCTAATCAGAGTAGAGAATTTATTATATGAACTACCTGGACATCAGTCTCAAGTCTAATCAGAGTAGAGTATTTATTATATGAACTACCTGGACATCAGTCTCAAGTCTAATCAGAGTAGAGTATTTATTATATGAACTACCTGGACATCAGTCTCAAGTCTAATCAGAGTAGAGTATTTATTATATGAACTACCTGGACATCAGTCTCAAGTCTAATCAGAGTAGAGTATTTATTATATGAACTACCTGGACATCAGTCTCAAGTCTAATCAGAGTAGAGAATTTATTATATGAACTACCTGGACATCAGTCTCAAGTCTAATCAGAGTAGAGTATTTATTATATGAACTACCTGGACATCAGTCTCAAGTCTAATCAGAGTAAAGTATTTATTATATGAACTACCTGGACATCAGTCTCAAGTCTAATCAGAGTAGAGTATTTATTATATGAACTACCTGGACATCAGTCTCAAGTCTAATCAGAGTAGAGTATTTATTATATGAACTACCTGGACATCAGTCTCAAGTCTAATCAGAGTAGAGTATTTATTATATGAACTACCTGGACATCAGTCTCAAGTCTAATCAGAGTAGAGTATTTATTATATGAACTACCTGGACATCAGTCTCAAGTCTAATCAGAGTAGAGTATTTATTATATGAACTACCTGGACATCAGTCTCAAGTCTAATCAGAGTAGAGTATTTATTATATGAACTACCTGGACATCAGTCTCAAGTCTAATCAGAGTAGAGTATTTATTATATGAACTACCTGGACATCAGTCTCAAGTCTAATCAGAGTAGAGTATTTATTATATGAACTACCTGGACATCAGTCTCAAGTCTAATCAGAGTAAAGTATTTATTATATGAACTACCTGGACATCAGTCTCAAGTCTAATCAGAGTAAAGTATTTATTATATGAACTACCTGGACATCAGTCTCAAGTCTAATCAGAGTAAAGTATTTATTATATGAACTACCTGGACATCAGTTTCAAGTCTAATTAGAGTAGAGTATTTATTATATGAACTACCTGGACATCAGTCTCAAGTCTAATCAGAGTAAAGTATTTATTATATGAACTACCTGGACATCAGTCTCAAGTCTAATCAGAGTAAAGTATTTATTATATGAACTACCTGGACATCAGTCTCAAGTCTAATCAGAGTAGAGTATTTATTATATGAACTACCTGGACATCAGTCTCAAGTCTAATCAGAGTAAAGTATTTATTATATGAACTACCTGGACATCAGTCTCAAGTCTAATCAGAGTAAAGTATTTATTATATGAACTACCTGGACATCAGTCTCAAGTCTAATCAGAGTAAAGTATTTTTTATATGAACTACCTGGACATCAGTATCAAGTCTAATCAGAGTAGAGTATTTATTATATGAACTACCTGGACATCAGTCTCAAGTCTAATCAGAGTAGAGTATTTATTATATGAATTACCTGGACATCAGTCTCAAGTCTAATCAGAGTAAAGTATTTATTATATGAACTACCTGGACATCAGTCTCAAGTCTAATCAGAGTAGAGTATTTATTATATGAACTACCTGGACATCAGTCTCAAGTCTAATCAGAGTAAAGTATTTATTATATGAACTACCTGGACATCAGTCTCAAGTCTAATCAGAGTAGAGTATTTATTATATGAATTACCTGGACATCAGTCTCAAGTCTAATCTTCACCATGTTATACTCCTCAGCATCTTGTACACGCAGATGTTGTAACTGATTCTCATAATCTTCTACACGTTTTTCTCTGGATTTCATGTACTCTACCTCCTTGTCTCGACGATGAAGCATTTTTTCTTCCCATTTCTTCTTCTCTTGATCCATCAACTCATTTCTCTCAGCAACAAATGCCATCTACAATTATAATACATGTACACATATAATACACATCTAATACACATACAATATACATATAATACACATATAATATACATATAATATACATCTAATACACATCTAATGCACATATAATATACATATAATACACATATAATATACATATAATATACATATAATACACATATAATATACATATAATATACATATAATACACATCTAATGCACATATAATATACATATAATACACATATAATATACATATAATAAACATGAAATATTAAATATACTGATGCATGTTTTCTTATTTCATGTTATTTGAGCTTATAGCAGGAAGACTTTGTCTATCAGCAATCTGCTGATATTCTTGTGCATAGAAACATCAGCATGTTCAAACTGCAGTGCAATAATATATACCTCACAAAAGTTCCAGATAGGCAGATCATGTAAAGACATATTAGATGACAAATAAAAAAATGCAAATTTGTGGCTAACAATGACTGTTTTTACTGAACTTAGACACAGAATGAATAAGAGCTAATTAATGATATTAATGTACCTCAATTTCTTTCATCTCCTCTCTTAGTGCCTTAGTTAGATTCTTTATCTGTTCTTCCATTCTTTCAATCATTAAATCAACATCTTCAGCTTGTTTCTTCAAATCTTTCACATACTGGTCATCTTTACTCTTCAACTCCTGCAAATACATAATCATGAATATTCATATTCTTATTATTTACACATTTTAAATACATATTCATATTCTTATTTACACATTATAAATAAATGTATTTACATATTCACACATGCATACTTCTACTTCATAAAAATGATAGGTTCCAGGGTTTAATTCAATTGAAACCACAAATTTTTCAACATCCAAGATTTGGTCAACTTTTTTATTCATATGTTGTTTAACAGCCCATTCTACAGCTTAATGGACATATCTAAGCCTCCCCAGAGAGAGGGGAGATAAGATACAGGAAAACCGGGCATTTATATCCCTATTCTTTTTAAAATTATTTTTCATGTTTCTTTATTGTGCCCGGTATAAAGCATCAATACACGCCTCACCCTTGTTCACATGATATTTTAGACACAATACTTGGCTCGGTAGTTGGGATGGGGACACTGAAGAGTCACTGAAATATCAAATAGTGGAGCCAAGAATCAAACCCACAACCTTTTATTTATTAGTCCAGCGTGTTACCACTCGACTACCAATCACCCCTCAAGATTTGGTGAAAGAATTTGGCTAGTGACAATATCATAGGTAAGTATATATAGTTTTAGCATTTTTTCCCCAGGATATGTCAGTTATTTACTACAGCTAGTTCACCAATTACCTCACCAGTTTTCCTGAACAGTATTCTAACCAGTACTCACTTACCCTCCCAGAAGGAACCAGCAACTTCTCCACAAATAGAGGACAATCGACATTTTTGTCAAATGCCACAGAAGAGCATGACCTGCGGTGACCAGGAGTTGAACCGGATCACTGGGTTACAAGACTGTCATGTGAACAATGATTACATACCTATGTAATTGTTAAAGACATTGAACCAGGAATGTGAGGCATGTGACTTATGGACCAAAAAGTCCCCTAATTCCACAGTAGGGGGTAATAAAACAGACAGGATCATTGATAGACTAGCACCTGTTTACATAGTCTGTTACTCTATGCTTATAAAAACAAAAGCAATTTGGTCATAAACTTATTATCACTGTAAATCAATAAAATTTATTACCCCACTTTTTGACTAGGTGTCAAGTCTACAGACTGTGACCAGACTGGTTTTATCTGATTAGGGGCAATAAAACAATTAAGAGATTAGACCACATGTGGATTTTGGGGGGGGGGGGGGTCACTAATACCCCCGCCGCTGCTTTGACACTAAGAATGTGATAGTACACTATACGGCTACGTTCAAGGGGACATAACTCTGCAATGAGTGGATTACTGGGTAGGAAAATTGTGTCTCTTGCACATGTACATAACATATTGATAATATATTTCAAGTTCTATTCATTCCCTTGAAAAATGTGGAAGTAGTTCACTCCACAAACTAAAACTGCTATTGTACACTATTTGTCTAAGTTAAAGGGCACGTAACTCTGGAATGAGTGAATCGCTGGGAATGAAAATTGTGTCTTGCACATCTACATTTCATGGTGATAACATGTTTCAAGTTTTATTGCAATTGCTTAAAGAATGTGGAAAAAGTTTGCTCCACAAACATGTGATATTTTATGCAGACTGACTGACCGACCAACCAACCGACCATCAGAGTGACTCCAATATTATACCTCCTCTCAAACTTCGTTTGCGGGGGTACAATAAATGAATGAACTACAAATGATGAACTATATTTACCTGTTGGAAATCATTGATCAGTTTATTTTTTTCATCTATCATACCATCACATGATGTTTTTTGCTGCATCAACATCTGAAAATCAACAACATGTGGCAAGGTTAACTCATATACACTGCTAAAAGCATTGATTCAGTTCTGTATTGGAACCAGACAACCTTCAAAAAGTTTCTTGTTAAACATGCCTAACTTTTAACTAAACTTGAAAGCCCCTGTGAAGAAATTCGTTCTTATTATTTGTTCTAATGTATTTCATTGCATAACTTTTATATGATTTTATATGTCATTATAGAATCAACATATCTATTATTTCTTCTCCCTATTGACAAACAACTAACAATGTTTTGTCACTTCAATGATGTGTGGAAAACTAGGTCCTCATAATCGACATTGGTACATCATATATATATTATATCATTGTTTCTAGTGCAATCATAAGTAAATGTACAACATGACTCAGTCCCCTCAAGATATACAAGGTAATTAACACATAACACTAAGTCAATGGACCATCATTTGTGCTTTAGATATCAAGGCAATGATCCTCATAAATTCATAATAGACATGTAATCCAATGTACAACTAAGAACAAAATATGATAGGACTATAAATACTCCTAGAGATATATCGGCACAGTTGGGCGCTTAATTGTCATATCCAAATTTACAATAACTAAGTTTTTCAGTGTTCATTTTTCATAATAAAATTCCCTTACTACAAATATAAACAAGTTCAGTTTGTACCTTACAAAAACAGATCAATTACAGACATAATTATGTAGTAGAGAAATAAAGATTAGAAACAACCAAAGATCATTTAAATATGCTCACCTCATGTAAGGATTGGGGGATTTCCTTCTGTAATGCAGATTCCCATCGCTTTGTAATCTAAAAAAAAAAAAGTTCTCTCAAACAGACCAATTTAAAAACAGATAGACAAAACAAATTGACCTAACATAAATATAATCAAAATGTATCAATGTATTTTCTGAACTCAATCTTCTCCAAGTCATCATTAATACTTAGAGCATATAATCTATTAATTTATCAGGATTTCTAAAAAAACTCACAAGGGAATTTCTGCATGCAAACCAAATTAACAGATTGTAATTACTTTCATATTTTACACTAAATCATAAAATACACCTCACCTCTTCAAAGCGATCAGCTCCAGACTTGGCTTCCTGTTCCAATCTCTCTTTCCTAAATAAGAATTAGACAAAGACTTTAGAAATCTATAACTTACAAGTTAACTAAATCAGAAAGATTACAAAGAAGCAAGATGCACAGACACTCAGGGACATTAGTTTTGTTCACTCAGACAACATCAACAAACCACAATTACAGTTATCATATGTGGGCCATAAAATAACCAAACATGTGTAGCATTTAATGGTAACTTAATTTACTATAGTGAACATAAGAGCTGTAGAAGAAGTAACTTTTGTGTACAATAAACAACATGTATAAACAATTACAGGAACCTGATATTCAATATCTAAAAAAACATGTCCCTTAAAAAATGAACCCCCATAAGATTATAAAACTTATGTTTTTTCTGTATGGGGCATAATTTTTTTAGTCATAATTGGGTTATTTAATTTTGTTTTATTTAATGTTAGGTTCCTGTGGCAAAATGATGCTTGATCAAGGAATAAGACTAAATGATAAACATACCTGACCCTCTTGGCATCCTCTTCATCATTTCTACGTGAGGCTTCTCTTGCATCGCCAGCAACTCGTATATTAGTAACCAACTCAAAGCCATCCTGCTTGAGTTTTGTGAGACGAAGTCGACTTTCCTCAATCTGTTTACGACTTTTACTCAGTTCTTCTTTGATTTCTTTCTTGTCATTAGGATCTTCACCAAGAGCAGCTCTGTGAAAATCAATTAAGTATTTACTTTAAGTGATGCAGATATTTGAAGGTCATTTTCTGCTTTTTATACTTGCATGGAAAGGTTGTAGTTATTTCTCTTTAAATATCAATCTTCCGTTGTGGTCAAACTCCTCATGGGGACGTAGACCTTGCGCACATCGACAGAAAAAAAACTTAGTAAGAATTGGAAAGAAAATAGAGAGATATAAAATTAGGACATGAGAAAAAGTTAAAAATAGGTTAAAAACGTGTAGATCTGGTGGTCATTGTTTAACTGCATCTGTACAAATCTCTTCATTGCATGATAATTGTCTCATGATTGCAAAGACGCTTTTTATTTGGGACTGTTCAGAATTAGATAATGAACGAGTCAATGGAGATTTAGAAATACCTAATCCAAGCAAGTTTCCTCAAATTAGACTGCAATTGAGTTCAAATATGTTGAGATACTCAGATCTATATATAGTATATATTATTATATAAGAACTAAATCCTTTAAAAGTTGTGAATTTCAATACGCTTGCATGCAATTTAAGAAAAAATAATTCACAACTGATAATGGAACACACAATTTATGGTGATTAAATATAAACCTACTTAGTATTAAAGTAAGCTACATAGGTGTTAATGGACATGAAAATATCAAGCGAAAGATTACAAAAATATAGTCAAGTGATATTTAACAATACCTTCTTGCCGCTTCGACTCGCTTTTGAATGCGAATTCTTCTTGCCGCAATTCTCTCCTCCGCTTCAGATGAATCTACGGATGGTCCTACCTCCTCTTCTTCACCGCTAGAACTCATGTTTGCCTAAAAATTGAAATATTCTGAAACAGGGTAACAGTTGTGTACTGTTGCTAAGAGTCAAGTCGCCATTTGTCACGTGATCAATATTCGGAACTCTTCACTCCTTTTACTTCCTTTTCCGGTTGCATCAACATGGCGGTAGGTTGTCAATTTTTACCTATGGTAGAAATCGGCCTTAATCTATACTTATTTATGCAACGGTAGTATTTTTATATGTGTAAAATTGATTTTAAAACCCATTAATGAATCTGTGATAATAATATTGTTGATTCATAATTTTGTAACTCAGATATCTTAGTAAATGCCGACTTCGATGATAGATACATGTAAACATGAATATTATTCGGGACATATTTTTTTAACACAACGATGCCTTACGGAAAGACAATCGTTTTGTTTAACAGTTCATATTTGTGTTGTGTATCTTGTTACTGAACCTCATATTTGTCATCGATTATGACTAGTTTTTCATGATAACTGCGATGATTTCTGAATTAGACTTGAGAGTTGGACATGCTTCTGTCTATTTCTGATTTCGTCCATCTGTTCTATTGCAAGTTTTTCATTTTCTTAGCATCATTTGTATGAGTTAATATAGTCTCGTATTTTTAATTTAGCCAATTAAAACAGATTCGCACTGTTTGCATTTAATCATGCCTTCCTTGTTTATAAATGTCTTATCTTGCATGTTTTATTTTAAATAGTCTGGTGACCAATGGACATATTATAGAATTGGAATTAATCCAACTGCATGGATGCTCTGATGCATATCTGAATAGGTTGTCATTTGTAGCTCACCAGTTTGGATTTCTTTGCATTTTTGCATTAAGTTCATACTGATGTGCTTATAAAGTTATAGTGAAATGAAACAGCTTTGTCTGATTAGGCATGGTTTTCAGTCCCTTCTCAACACTTCTGTGAAAAAATTAAGGTGATAAAGTTGTATGTTTTCTAGTTCTTGGTACCACAACTTAATTGGTCGTATTTGTTTCGACTTGTTGACCATTTTAGTTATGGAAATGTCCTCTTTTAAATAAAAGTCAACAACTTAAGACTCTTCTTCATACGTCTATTGAAGTAGATAATTTCACATGGTTTCCGGGACGCTGCAGCATTACAAGGATGACAGAAAATTTTTAAACTAAGGTAGTCTGAAATATGGGCAAAATATCCAATAACTTTCGCCTGTTGGATATTTTGTCGATGTTTCAACATTTTCTTTATAATGCTTCGGATGTAGTCTGAAGCATTCTGGAAACCATGTGAAATGATCTGCTTTAGGGCTGTGGATCATTGGGTAAGTGGCAATCCGATACACGATTCAGCACTTAACGAGCCGCAAATCAAATCATGAATCTTGAGTTATCTAGTAACCCATAAAAAAAGACAGTGAAATTAAATTTTTTTTGATGGTAAATGAAATAGATCTAATATAATATAGATATATTATCTACTGGTTCTGTGTCGTAAATTTATATGCACTCCAATTCAGTTATGGATTTACCAGCATTATTTTCTGGTTTAGACATGTGACCCTTTCTCTAAAAAGTATGTTAGGCCTTAAATGAGGTGGTTAAACAAAAGAGATCGCAAACCACTAATCTCAGTAATGGCGATTATTCATACTCAATTTTTTAGTTCGATTATTGGTTACCCGAGTATTCAAAATACTCACCCTGGGTAGCCTTTTCTGCTTCAATGGACGCATGAAGATGCGTCTAAAGCTGTTGACTTAGAAAGGAACAATTCCAGAACTAAAATGGTCTACAAGACTAAATAAAAAATGACCCAATTGAGTTATGGTACCCAGAACTGACTTTCATGAATAATTTGCATGTTTTGGTTCAATGAGTTATATTTTCAACATATCTCTTTTTAGGACTCCAAGGATAAAGACAAGGAGAAGAATCCAATGCGTGATTTGCGCATTGTGAAACTTTGTCTGAACATTTGTGTTGGAGAATCTGGTGACAGATTGACTCGTGCTGCCAAGGTGCTTCAACAGCTTACAGGACAAGATCCTGTCTTCTCCAAAGGTGTGTTCACTTTTTAGATTATTTAGTTTTCAATCCTATTAATGATTATCTTTTTCTTTTAAGTTCAATACATGTGAGTTGCATTGGGTCTTGCTTTCCTATAGTTAGTAATAGATGATACAAATGTCAGATCAATTTTTATGCCCCCGTATCGACAGATCGGGTACATATTGTTATTGGTCTCTCTGTTTGTCTTATTTGTCTGTTTGTACCAAACTTAAACCTTGTCTATAAAATCTAAACGCTTGGCACCTACGTACATCAAACTTCATATGTAGGTTCCTAATGACAACCTGTCAACCTCTACATGACCTGTGCATTTTCAGGTCAGTAGGTCAAAAAAAATTCCTGTATTTCTTTTAGGATACTACTCCTACATTGTTCATGGGATTTGATGAAACTCCCAGACTTGTTGTTACCAAGAACCCCCCCCCCCCCGCACATATATTCCGGGTTTTGTGATTCGATCCTTTTTGACAGAATTATAGCCCTTTGTTTATTTTGTGCAATTGTAATAACGAAATACTCCTTGTTTCCTTGTTTTCTCAAGGGATTTTGATCATACTTTCATGGAACTATTGTTATCAATATACCCAATGCATGTTGTAAAGGTTTTATGATTCAATAATTTTTGAGGGAATTATGGCCGTTTGTTTTGTGCATAATTATATAATATATACAGATATACTTTTTGGTTTGCACTACTTCTATATTTCACAAGGGATTTTGACCAAACTTTTATAGAACTATTGTCACCAAGATACCCAGCACATATATTCCAGGTTTTGTGATCGGATTGTTTTGGGCCGATTTATGGCCCTTTGTTTATTTTGTGCATATGTAGTAGAGAAATACTCGTCTGTGCACAACTCCTAAATTTCTCAAGGGATTTTTAACAAACTTTGATCACCAAGTACCCCAGCATATATTGTCAGGGTTTGTGATTCGATCATTTTTTAGCAGATTTATGGCCCTTTGTTTGTCTGTTCCAAACTTTAACCTTGCCTATTAAATCAAAAGGCTACTGCCTACAATCATCAAACTTCATATCTTGGTTCATTATGACAATCTCTACAGGACCTGTGCATTTTCAAGTTAAAGGGCACCCAGAGGGGGCATTATGTTTTTGAAGCCCATCTTGTTACAGTTCAATTTTCAGTGAATTGGATTCAAAATGTTTCCCTATTAATAGTTAACTTTCATGCATGGAATTCTATTTCTAGCCCGTTACACCGTCAGATCCTTTGGTATCAGAAGAAATGAAAAAATTGCTGTACACTGCACTGTCCGTGGTGCCAAGGCTGAAGAAATCTTAGAAAGAGGATTGAAGGTATGTTTTTATACTAATTGTAAATGCCATATTTAGTAGTGATGTTCTGATTAATCATTTATTCAACGAATCATACTGCAGACCTTTCACGGTTTTGCTTTAAAGGTGATGCTGTTCAAGCTGTATCTATAAATGCAGCATAATTCTGGCCCAGTGTGGTTTGTTTAATAATCAGTATATTTTGAAGTGATGTTTACTCAAACATTAATAATGTTAAAACATTGAATTTTTCAATTCTTATTGACTTTGTGCTATTCGATTGGTGTGAGGGATGTTAAATTTATGCATTACTAACAGTTTTGATCATTTCTGATTTAATCGATTATTCACTGACTTTTGCCTCTGATTAATCAATAAAATTTTCATGGACTGATTACAATCACTAATATTTAGTGATGGATAAAATTAAACAGGCCTTGTTTTCATGAGTTGGGGAAGTAGGCTGTAGCCTTGTCAAGGGAAAAAAACATGCAGCATTTTGGGAAAAGGGGAGAAATTAAAACACCTTATTGTATTGTAAATATAAGTCCTCGCCTGAAAGAAAAGAGCAATGTCTTAAAATAATATTAACAAAATGCATGTGTTCACTAGACCTTTAAACTCGATAGTAGGATTATAAATGCATTGTGCTGCTATTAATAATATTGAATTTTCTTTTGACATAGAATGTAGAAAATACTTTTAAAACAGTCTTATGATAGATTTAGGTGCCTGTATAATCAATTTTGTATTTTGCACATTGATACAGGAAAGAAAACTTGTGTTTCTCAGGGGTCGGCCTAGGTTGAAATTTTAGGGAGAAGTGACTTCTCCCTAATCTCAATTCAGGGAGAAGTGGGGCCACTTTAGGGAGAAGTGGGTAGTCGCATGGCAGAAGTTACGAATGCATTACTTTTTACCGGCTGCCATTCATTTTGATTGTTATAAAGTTATTATTACTATACATGTTAATTCTGGGCAGGAGCATGTCATATATTCCCCCTTTGTTATGATAATGACATAAATGAAAATTGAAGCTTATCATATTTCATTTCAATTTTCAAAATAATAATTTCTAGATATATCATAGTGATTAAAGATTCAGGAACTTATGTGACACGCTTTTCTGTGTTAAAGTGCGAAAAAGTCTACCTAGGACCCAGTTCTGTGGGACACAGACTCCGGAAAATAAACCTAAGTAAGGGAGATCACTGCATGGAAAGCTACTTTCTGTTTGCATTTTGATTGACGAATAGATCATTTGTCAATGTCGCATGTTTTCACGAATAACCAATGACCGGTAATTAAATTTCCGAGTGGAATTCATCGAACTAAATTTTTATTTATTTGTCGGGAACATGTAGGATACTGACCAATTTTTACTTTCACTTTACTAAAGTCGAAACATCGTGAATCGCCCAGTAACTAAGTGGCGAGCGACATTTCAGAATCACGTGTTTTTAATATGGAGAAGCAGTTTTAATTACAGATGGCTATTATTAATTAATTATTCGCAGTTTGGAAAACTTCGCTGTCTCTTACTCAACTCGCGAACATGTCGCCTCTCTGTTTATCGCGTCTAGTCGAAGGGGCTTTGACGATGATACGTTTGCATTGCAGTTCATCGTCAAAGCCACTTGATCTTTAAAAGCTAACAGGTAAACGACTCAATCTGAGTCGCGTTCGTTTTCCTATTTAACGCACAAATTTCCGTAAAACTTGTGTACAATTGGATGAAATATAGTATAATCTATCAATATGACCAAAAATATACCTTCAACAGACGAAAGTTATCAAATATTTTGCCGATGTTTCATACTACCCATAATTTAAAAATTTTCCTCGTAAATGCTTTGGATTAAGTCCGTAGCATTCCGGAAAGCATGTAAATTGATCTGATTCAATAGACGCATGAACAAGCGTCTTAAGCTGTTGACTTTGTAAGAGGACAATTCCATAACTAAAATGGTCAACAAGACGAAATAAAAAAGACCAATTTAGTTATGGGACCCAGAACTATATCGCGTCGTGAACATAAACCAAAATCGGAACAACAAAGATAAAAGTACATGCCCGTCTACTGAATATAGATGTCAGTTACATCAATTAGACCCGCTATCTATTGTTAAAACCGTTGTTTTCACATCACGCCGGGTATTTATTGTTATATATCACCAATTAGCCATATCTTTTTGCCCGATCTAGAAGACTTTCATTAATTTCGGTTTACAAATGTAAACTGCACTCTGGTTGGTTGATAACGATTAAGCTGTTACAACAAACGCTGCGATTGGCTATCATTGGTCTATTCGACTGCCCACTGCAGCATACGGAGGCGGTGCTTACTGCAGTGTAAAGTGTGAATTAAGATTGACTACGATAAGCTATCCGTGTGTATTAAAACCATCGGAGCGTGATTGATAATCATGTGTTACTGTGTAAGTCAGCTTGTATATTGTATACAGAGACAAAACAGACAAGATTTTAGGGCGAAGTCAGTTTCGCCAGACCGTTATTTAGAGGCGAAATCTGAAAGCTGAGGGCGATTATTTCGCCCACTCGGCCGACCCCTGGTTTCTTGCTCCTGTTTGAGTTACAAAATGTGCTAAATAAAGTCATGATGCAACTCTGGCATAATCTTTATTATGATCAGTTACTTTTAGTGATACAAACTTGGACAATATTGGATGTTTCTTAAAATCTTACTTCATGACGAGCTGTCAAATTTGACAACAAGCTAAGTTAAACTTTATCACTGGTCAATTTCAATGTTCAACCATTGTAAAGCTAAGGTATTTAGCTAATATGTTGTGGTAGATAATAAGTAGGTTTATTATGCTATATTAAAACTGTTTCCCCTTTCAAAGAGTCCATAACCATTCCCCTAGAGGTGAAAAAAAACACTGCTATAAAGTATGCAACAACTTTGCACATTGGCACAAGAGAGAATACTTTTGTTTCTTTGTCTTGTTTACAAATACAGAATGTGCTATAGAAATTCATGATGCAACTCTGGCTTAACTTGTGTTATGTTCAGTTACTTTTAGTGACACACTTAGATGTTGTCTTACAACTTACCAAGTTAATTTGTCAATTTTGACATTTGGTTTTTAACTAAAATAAAATGTTATAATTATGCTACATGCAATTTAAAAACATCCACTGCAATTCATTAACACAGATCGAAACAATTAGGACTAAAAGTTATGCCCCCTTACAAAGAAGAGGTATATGGCTTTGCACATGTGGGTCGGTCAAAAGGTCGTCGGTTGATCTGTCCGTAATCAAGTGATTTTTTAGCTCACCTGATTCATCAGGTGAGATTTTAGGATCATTGAATGTCCGGCGTCTGGCCTCAATTAGTTTGTTTACACTCTAGCAATAGCAGCTCTTAACGAATCGTGATTAAACTTGCTCACAATGTATATGGCCACAATGTCTCGGCTAAGTTCGATTATGGGCAAAATCGGACCAGAACTTCAAAAGTTATGGGCCCTTGACTTAGAAAATTTGCTATATTTGAGTTTGTTTACACTCTAGCGCATTCATTTATACACCGATCCTAATAATATTTTCAGTAAATGAGTATAACCAAAAGATCTTGGACAAGGTCGATTATGGGCGGAATTTTCTTTGCAACAATGTCACTTCTCTATGAATATAATGTTATCAGAAAAATATCTATGATCATGAAGGATCACGCTGATTTGTGTTCATCTAAAGAAAAAAACTCAAATTAGTAACATTGATATTTTTTGTAAATACTTCTTCTATTCACATTCTGTTGTCGTTCATTTTCAGAAAACAGGTCACGTATGGTAAGGTTAGATACTTACTTGAGTCTGTCAGTCTGAGAACAACAGAAATCTGGATATCCAATTAATTTTGTCAAAGTAAAAACGCAGTAGTGTTTTTACATATGCCCGGTACGGGGCGTGAATCATGTATTAGAGCTGCAATGATTCAAGTACCCTACGGTTTGAATGAGGATATAACCTTGATCATCAAAAATATTCTATTCAGATATCTATATCAATAGGCTGCATAAATTAATATAGGACTTTTTTCAACCTTGACCTAGTTACACCCACAAACAAGTTTTTACTCAAACTAAAGGTGAAAAAACACTGCTATAAAGTATGCAATAACTCTGCACATTGGCACAAGAGAGAATACTTTTGTTTCTTTGTCTTGTTTACAAATACAGAATGTGCTATAGAAATTCATGATGCAACTCTGGCTTAACTTGTGTTATGTTCAGTTACTTTTAGTGACACACTTAGATGTTGTCTTACAACTTACCAAGTTAATTTGTCAATTTTGACATTTGGTTTTTAACTAAAATAAAATGTTATATGCTACATGCATAGTTAAAAACATCCACTGCAATTCATTAACACAGATCGAAACAATTAGGACTAAAAGTTATGCCCCCTTACAAAGAAGAGGTATATGGCTTTGCACATGTCAGAAGGTCGTAGGTTGATCTGTCCATAATCAAGTGATTTTTTAGCTCACCTGATTCATCAGGTGAGATTTTAGGATCGTTGAATGTCCGGCGTCCGGCCTCAATTAGTTTGTTTACACTCTAGCATCAGCAGCTCTTAACGAATAGTGATTAAACTTGCTCACAATGTATATGGCCACAATGTCTCGGCTAAGTTCAATTATGGGCAAAATCGGACCAGAATTTCAAAAGTTATGGGCCCTTGACTTAGAAAATTTGCTATATTTGAGTTTGTTTACACTCTAGCGCATTCATTTATTCACCAATCCTAGTAATATTTTCAGTAAATGTGTTTAACCAAAAGATCTTGGAACTTCCAGAGTTATGGGCCCTTGACTTAGAAAATTTGCTATATTTGAGTTTGTTTACACTTTAGCGCATTCATTTATACACCGATCCTAATAATATTTTCAGTAAATGAGTATAACCAAAAGATCTTGGAAGTAGTAACATTGATATTTTTTGTGAATACTTCTTCTATTCACATTCTGTTGTCGTTCATTTTGAGAAAACAGGTTACGTATGGTAAGGTTAGATACTTACTTGAGTCTGTCAGTCTGAGAACAAAAGAAATCTGGGTATCCAATTAATTTTGTCAAAGTAAAAACGCAGTAGTGTTTTTACATATGCCCGGTACGGGTGTGAATCATGTATTAGAGCTGCAATGATTCAAGTACCCTACTGTTTGAATGAGGATATAACCTTGATTATCAAAAATATTCTATTCAGATATCTATATCAATAGGCTGCATAAATTAATATAGGACTTTTTTCAACCTTGACCTAGTAACACCCACAATCAAGTTTTTACTCAAACTAAAGGTGAAAAAAACACTGCTATAAAGTATGCAATAACTCTGCACATTGGCACAAGAGAGAATACTTTTGTTTCTTTGTCTTGTTTACAAATACAGAATGTGCTATAGAAATTCATGATGCAACTCTGGCTTAACTTGTGTTATGTTCAGTTACTTTTAGTGACACACTTAGATGTTGTCTTACAACTTACCAAGTTAATTTGTCAATTTTGACATTTGGTTTTTAACTATAATAAAATGTTATATGCTACATGCATAGTTAAAAACATCCACTGCAATTCATTAACACAGATCGAAACAATTAGGACTAAAAGTTATGCCCCCTTACAAAGAAGAGGTATATGGCTTTGCACATGTCTGTCGGTCAGAAGGTCGTAGGTTGATCTGTCCATAATCAAGTGATTTTTTAGCTCACCTGATTATCAGGTGAGATTTTAGGATCGTTGAATGTCCGGCGTCCGGCCTCAATTAGTTTGTTTACACTCTAGCATCAGCAGCTCTTAACGAATCGTGATTAAACTTGCTCACAATGTATATGGCCACAATGTCTCGGCTAAGTTCGATTATGGGCAAAATCGGACCAGAATTTCAAAAGTTATGGGCCCTTGACTTAGAAAATTTGCTATATTTTAGTTTGTTTACACTCTAGCGCATTCATTTATTCACCAATCCTAGTAATATTTTCAGTAAATGTGTATAACCAAAAGATCTTGGAACTTTCAGAGTTATGGGCCCTTGACTTAGAAAATTTGCTATATTTGAGTTTGTTTACACTTTAGCGCATTCATTTATACACCGATCCTAATAATATTTTCAGTAAATGAGTATAACCAAAAGATCTTGGAAGTAGTAACATTGATATTTTTTGTGAATACTTCTTCTATTCACATTCTGTTGTCGTTCATTTTCAGAAAACAGGTTACGTATGGTAAGGTTAGACACTTACTTGAGTCTGTCAGTCTGAGAACAACAGAAATCTGGATATCCAATTAATTTTGTCAAAGTAAAAACTCAGTAGTGTTTTTACATATGCCTGGTACGGTGCGTGAATCATGTATTAGAGCTGCAATGATTCAAGTACCCTACGGTTTGAATGAGGATATAACCTTGATTATCAAAAATATTCTATTCAGATATCTATATCAATAGGCTGCATAAATTAATATAGGACTTTTTTCAACCTTGACCTAGTTACACCCACAAACAAGTTTTTACTCAAACTAAAGGTGAAAAAACACTGCTATAAAGTATGCAATAACTCTGCACATTGGCACAAGAGAGAATACTTTTGTTTCTTTGTCTTGTTTACAAATACAGAATGTGCTATAGAAATTCATGATGCAACTCTGGCTTAACTTGTGTTATGTTCAGTTACTTTTAGTGACACACTTAGATGTTGTCTTACAACTTACCAAGTTAATTTGTCAATTTTGACATTTGGTTTTTAACTATAATAAAATGTTATATGCTACATGCATAGTTAAAAACATCCACTGCAATTCATATTAAACACAGATCAAAACAATGAGGACTAAATCAGGGTTCTCAATAAATGCTAGACTGACAGGCCTGTTGCGGAGGGGTCAGGGCATTTTCTAGCAATATTTTATAAACTTTTGAAATTCCTAACCGACCAAAACACATTTCTATGTGGCTAAATTGCAGCTTGCTGTTATTTAGAACCCTGCTAAATTGTTTATTTGGTCATGGCTCGTGATATTTATTTAAAAGGGGAAAACTTAACCTTTCTCAAGTCCTCGAGAGCATGATTATTACTGTGGTATGAAATGGTCATCTTATATAATGTTAACAAATTATTTTGTGTGTTGTATGAAGTTTTACCTGGGTGCACTTATGGCACAGGAGTGAATGCTTTTGTTTCACGTCTTGTTTATTGTATGCAAGTGCTACATGAATTTCCATGATGCAACTCTGACTTGGTTTTATGCCTTGTTCAGTTACTTTGAATGGTACATTCAGATCAATGTCTGATCTGAACAGTTTGGATAATCTACTTAGGTTTTTGAAAATTGATGAACATAGAAATGGTCTGATATTTATTTGTGAATATTTTTTTGTATTCCAGGTCCGTGAATACGAATTGAGAAAGAACAATTTCTCAGCAACTGGTAACTTTGGATTTGGTATTCAGGAACACATTGATCTTGGCATCAAATACGACCCTGGTATTGGTATTTATGGTATGGACTTCTATGTAGTCCTTGGACGTCCAGGTAGGTTCTTTATCATGTTAAGTCTTGTATGTGTTGTTTGGTTATCAGTAACGTTAAGCCTGCTTTATATTTGATATAATACTGGTGGCAGTAAGCAAACAATCGCCTACTTGTTGTCTTCTGGGTCAGGATGTAGTATTGTAACAGTCTGACGGAGAGTTCTTATGTTGTTACAGAATATACGGGTAATAAAGGATTTTCATAATCATGAAATATGATAATCATTCGGACCATTTAACAAGATCCTTGTCATTTTGACACTTTTGATTAACACCTGAAGTCTGTTTAGTATGAATAACTTAATGTTGAATTTCCAAGTCATTGTCCTGATGTCAGACATTGTTTCTTTACACAGTACTGTAGTTCATCCTCATATTTCAGGTTTCAACATTTCACAAAGAAGAAAAAAGACAAGTAAAATTGGTCCAAAACACATGGTCTCTAAAGAACAGTCAATGAAATGGTTCCAACAAAAAGTATGTGATAATGTTATTGTATGAATGTAAGGCCATTGTTCTTTGATTTTTCGTTTCTCAAACCCTCCCGACCCTTTTTTATGCAAAAAAAATGGACAATGGGATAACAAAAAATAGAAAATCCCCTAAATTTGACTTATTCTCCGTACGGTAAGTCCACTATGCCTTTTGATAAATTTAGTGTGCTTAACTGTACCATTTCAGCAACTTTCATGCATCAATTATGTCACAGTTACCTAGCAAAAAAGGGGAGTCACATTTTGGTCTGGTTTAACTATTGACAATCGGCCCATTTATCTGCGTGTCTGTTTACAGATCAGACTTGGATCAATGTAGCAGGATGAAAGTTTTTTCCCCAAAAAATCTTGAGAAACAAAAAATTGAATAACAGTGGCCTGAATGGATCAAATCATGTTCATAAGTGTTGGAATTCTGTGGTTTTCCACCATTCATTTAATATTGAAGCCACCATAAAACTTCAAGCAGTCCTCGAATTAGTTGGTTGCCTGGCTGCCCGAAAGAATTTTTTCCTTCAAGTCCTTATTCGGACAACCTATTTTTTGAGAGTTCTTCATAAAGTATATTAACAGGCAGCCTGCCCCAAAAAACCAATTCAATGACTATAAAGTCTCTCATATTTTGTCAAATCACTTTTATGAGCTATTTTTATCTCGATGATGATACGATGACGAGTCTGACAGACTGTGTACATAGGTACCAGGATACAGTTCTTGTATCCTACACCATATTGTACATGGTCTATTCTGGGATGTCCACCGAGGCATTTGTCTGAGGGATAAATCAGTCTCTGAAGTAACTCGGTGTTTCACCAATTGTAACTTATGTATATATCACAGTTTTCTGTTCCAAACAGAGTAAAGCTGGCTATGTGTCACCCATTGCAGATTATAAAAAATTCAAATAGGCATTTAGAGGTATCAATGAGGTTTTAACTCTTGATACAAATAGAACTCATTATTCAGATGGAACTTGTAAAGTTTAAAACATCTCAATGATGATACGATGACGAGTCTGACAGACTGTGTACATAGGTACCAGGATACAGTTCTTGTATCCTACACCATATTGTACATGGTCTATTCTGGGATGTCCACCGAGGCATTTGTCTGAGAGATTGTAATAGTAAGATAATATTCTCACTGTAACTAGTACTTGGAACAAATTTTGAAAGCAAGCTTTATAATGACATCAACTTGTACCATGCCAAATGCCATCAATTGTGCTGATTGAAACAAAGTTAATTTTTAGCTCACATGTCACAAAGTGACAGGGTGTTAGCTTTTGTGATCAGTCTTCGTCCGGCGTCGTGGGGTGTGCATTGTTAAACTTTACCTTGTGAACACATTAGGGCTCAGTTTTCGCATAACTGGGTCAGAAAGTTAATATCGACAAAAACTCGGGACAAGATCGAAATTGGGCCATTTGGGGTCAAAAACTATGTCACCAGGGCCAAATAAGGAAAAACCTTACACTTTATAAATCACTGTTTTGATTGGATCTTCGTAAAACTTTGTCAGAATGTTTATTTCAATGATGTGTTGGTCAAGTTTGATAATGGGTCATTTCCCTCATCAGCGGTCAAAATCTAGGTCACTAGGGCATATTGCTGGAAAAGCTTGTGAAGACTAGAAGTCACTGTTGATTGGATCATCATGAAACCTTGTCGGAGTGTTTGTCTTAACGATATCTTGGATGAGTTCAAACATGTGTGATCTGGGGGTCAAAAATTAGGTTGTTTGGTCAAATCTTATGAAAAACCATGTAAACACTGTAGATTTCACAGTTATAATTGCATCTTCACCAAACTTTGTCAAATTGTTTGATTTAATGATATAACGGTCAAGTACAAATATGGGTCATCTTGGGTCAATAACTAGGTCACCAGGTCAAATCTTAGGAAAACTTTGTTAACACTGTAGATGTCACAGTTTTGATTGGATATCATTCACCAAACCTTGTCAAAATGTTTGCCTCAATAATATGTGGGCCAAGGTTGAACTTGGGTCAGCCGGGGTCAAAAGGTAGGTCACCAGGTCAAAATTTAGGTAAAAAACATGTAAAAGCTGTAAATTGCATGGTTTTAATTGGATCTTGGCCAAACCTTGTCTGATTGTTTGTCTCAATGATATTAAGGATAAGTTCAAATATGGAATCATAGGAAAACCTTATAAAAACTACAGATGCCAAATTTTGATCTTTACCAACTTGTCGGAATGTTTGTCTAATGATATGTAAGACAAATTCGAACATAGGTCATCTGGGGTCAAACACTAGGTCAGAAGGTCAAATCTTAGGAAAACCTTGTATATACTGTAGTTTTCATGGTTTTGATTGGATCTTCACCAAACCTTATTTATATGTAGGACAAGTTCTAGCATGGGTCATCTGGGGTAAAAAATTAGGTCGCAGGTTCTAAACAATGTTTTAATGAGTGAACAGTGATTGTCATGTGAGCGATGTAGGGCCATCTCCGCCCTCTTGTTCAGAGTTATATTCACATGGCTGTGAGAATATGGATAAAAATGTGCCTGTAATTATGCCCCCTTTCAAGAAGGGTTGTATATTACTTTACACATGTCAGTCCGTCCGTCGATCAGGAACTCATTTGTTAACATTTGTAAGAAGGTTTTACAAAAACAAAATGAATGTTTTAAATTTATTTTACAGGACTGAGCTGGTATGTCTGTAATATTTGGTGTTTTACTTGGTAAACACCTTGTGTTAAAAAATACAATCATAATTTATCACAAATGTTATTGTTTACTTTCAGTATGACGGAATCATCCTGCCTGGGAAATAAAGACTGTGTTTTTTTATGTAATATAGACAATAAAAAACAGGCTTGGAAGAGAAGTTTAGTCTTGGTTCTCATTTTTGTTTACTAGTTCATTAAGGAAATTACAAGTTGTTAACCAGAGGATGATTGCAAGGTTTTATTGTTGAATTCTGATTCTTGGATAGAAATACATCACTGGTGTTTGTGTCCAGGTGCCATTTAATTTTTTAAATACTTCAAAGCAACACCTACCTCCTGGACATTCAGAGGTCATCACTATTTGACGTTTTGGAGACATTAATGATGATCAATGATACTATATTCAGTATTACACAGGCACTTGAAACAAAATAAAAGTTTGGCTGCATAGGGAAGGTACCCAACGTAAATTCAACAGACATGCAAAACAATCATGCCAAACTGCAATGAAAAACAACCAGTTAACTATTTTCCTGGTGTGGTTGACCGCAGGAATGTTTTATATACTTAGCGTGACAACTTTTTATTTGATGAAAAACATGGTCCAAAACTTCCACATATTGAAGTTGAAATGTTAAATATTGCCATGTATCCCTCAGCCATGTTCCAGCCATCAGTTTTCTGAACCCATTGGTACCAAAATTAGCATTGTTACTGACATAGTTTGTCTAAAGACCCTGCAGAGAAATTTGATCTTGTTCCCCTTTAGTACCACGGCTTGTAACTGTCCACTTCAAGTTTTTCTGCATGGTCTTTAGACAAAACTATGCTAATTTTGGTACTGATGGATTAGGAAAACTGATGGCTGGAACATGGCCTACATGAAAATATGGAAACATTTAAACTTCTGGCGAAAAACACAATTTTACCTTCGAACTCCTGGGCGCTGCCATTGTAACGCAATCAAAACAACATACCACCTGATTATAGGCCTTGTAGGTATACACTACAAAACAGTATCTGGCAGATTTTCATATCAAAACTCCATATCTGAATGCAAACAAACAGTGTTTACTTCAATAGATACATATACTTTCTTGCTTTTCGAGGTGCATGTGTACTGTTATGATCAGATGAAGATAGATATGTTTGAAACAAGGTAAATAATGTATCAAATTCTACAATGGGTTTCTTGTGAAGTTAAAGAGGTACTAGCTGAAAGTGTTATATATGGTGGCTGATTTATGCCATGTCGTATTTTCACCACAACAAAGCGAAAGTACGACAAAGTTGACTGTCGTATCTTCGTGTTTTCACATTGTCGTGGCGAAAGTACGACAGATGTAAGGCGAAAACATGACACATCTTGTCGCCCTTCATCTGTCGTATTTTTGCTTTTTCGCCGCGACAATGCAACAATGTAAAGATACGACAAAGTCAACTTTGTCGTATTTTCGCATTTTTGCTTTGTTGTGGCGAAAATACGACATGGCATAAATCAGCCACCATAGTTATACCTTGCAAGCAAAGTTTTAGAGATGGTATTATATTGAAGTCACAGGCAGAAGTAACGGACCTGTGATGGTAAAATTGCAATAAATTCTACATAAAACAAAATAACTCGACCCATAATAACCTTAAATGAAAAATAAAATTGTCCTAAAATTTGACCCCATTCATGGCATTCAACTGGTATATATACTATAAGAAGGCGTATATCTTCGTTTCGGTGAATGAGCACCACTTTTACAAAATTATAAAGCAATACGGACGAATTCTTCAATTCAAAGTTTGCAGCGGTTTCAGGTATATATTTTTGCACAAAAGAAGACCATAAATAAATTTCTAGACTTATCCGTTACTGAGAAATCGAACAAGAAACGCTAGAATTTGACCCGATTTCGTCTGATCGGAAAAAATGCGGCCACACCACACTTTATAATTTTGTAAAAGTGGTGATCATTCACCGAAACGAAGAGATATACGCCTTCTTATAGTAAATATACCAGTTGAATGCCATGAATGTGGTCGAATTTTAGGACAATTTTGTTTTTCATTTAAGGTTATTATGGGTTAAGTTATTTTGTTTACCATCACAGGTCCGTTACTTCTGCCTGTGATTGAAGTCACTGGCCAGAGCTTCCAGCAGCCTGAAAGTCGGGGAAATTTATGTTTTCAATGTTGGTGAATAATTATTGTTGGGGTATTTTGAAAATTGGTCTGCGAAAAATAAAATTTCTGAGGGGAAATGATTTCGAAGCTTTTAAGACCCATTAGCTTTTTGAATTTAGTAATATTGAACAATTGGTAAAATGACAGTAAAATATAAGAAATGTACATTTTGTATATTATTTGCTCTAAAGCAATATTTACATAATGCTTTCTTCACCCACATCTCTTTAAAATTTTGTGAAATGCTTTTTATTTTTTGCAATATCATTGAAAATAATACTGTGCTATATAAACTCTGTGATTAAAAATAAAAGTTTGGAATGTATTTATTGCAAATAAAAGTCAGTTTCACTGATAAGACATCTTTCTAGGTAAAATAAGACATTTAATTCTAACATCCAAAAAGCTAATGGGGTTTTAAAGTAATCTCGTATGACTATGTCAGTCTTCAAGTATTACCAACTAATACGTTATACATGTGGTTTTATTTAGATATTCATTGTTGACAATCGTTTGAGTAAAATTTGTAGTGTTTACCTTGCATATACCAGTACATATGTTTCATTTAGTAAACTGTCCTTGCTTGAAGACTGACAGGCTTTGCGACAATTTATATAATCACTTATGTCAAAGAACTTTTGTTAAGAAGCACTGTAATCAGAGTAAATTAACATACATGTTCTGTCATCTTGTAGTAACGGGGTACTAACACAATATACATGTATGTGCAGAACATCATCATAACTACTTTTAATTACTGGCAGAAGTAACGGACCAGAGATGGTAAAATTGTAATAAATTCTACAATAAAACACCGTAACTTAACCTATCATTCCCTTAAATCAAAAAAGAAATTGTCCTAAATTTCGACCCCGTTCAACTGAATTTTCAACATGGTAGCCAGTTGGGCTACGGTCACCCAAATTTTGATTGCCAAACTGTATGTAATAGCCCAAAGCTAAATGAAAATCGACTTAGATTCAGGCTAATCACTTGTGTCAAAGAACCTTTGTGAAGAAGCACTGTAATCAGACATAGGTATTGCATCTTTGACACTAATAAGCATCAAATAGCCCAACATTTGTTAATATTATGATTGGGTATACAGAATTTCTCTGATAAAAACATTGTGTAACCATACTGTCGGGTACTGGATATATAGATAGGGAATTAGGGTGATACAGTCAACTTCTACTCCTTATGACGACGGATGTATTCAAATTGACCGGTAATGTAGTAAATTTCTCAACTGCCTTACTTTGGATTTTACAAAAGCCCATAGGCAGGGCACGCAACGTATTAATGTAGGGAAAGTTGATATTTAAGCGACGCTTTTGAGAATGTTAGTAAGATGGCGGACTAAATGTGATATTTTTGTGTAAAAATGGATACGTTTTCGGTAAATTTGAACATTTTATTACATTACTGGATATAAAGTACAGGGTGATCATTAATATATGATAACATAAATAACTTTGTCAGTTTTTATGATAGAGAAGTGGCTTGACCCTTGTTACAAAGCTAATGAGCCCAAATTTTAGCTGGATATGATGAATAAATGCATGCGACGTCAACTTGATGTCAATGACGTCATCGATGATGTCATACATTTTCACTGATTCCAATATTGCTGGAAAAGCCGAAACTGTAAAACTGTACTTTGAATTAGGCAAATCACAGAAACGTGTCAAGCGTAAATTGAAAAAAAATGTACTCAGAAGCTACACGATCTGCACAACAAATCACAAGGTTAGTTTCTAAATTTGAAACAGACGGAAAAGCAAATAACAGATTGAGAATCCTGAAGACCATTGCATAGTGACAAAGTTACGGTTTGGGCTGCATTGAATAAGCACGGCATAATCGGTCCATTTTTCTATGAAGAAGAAAATGAAAATGTCACTGACTTTACAAAAGATACATTAAAACAGTCAATGGAAAATTTATTCAAGCAAGAAAATGTTCTATGATAATGTTTGGTTCCAACAGGAAGATGCTACGCCCAATATGGCGGATGTGCCTTCGAGCAATTTGAAACAGAAATTTGGCGATCGGATCATTTCGCTGAAGGCCATCTTTGCTTGGCCTCCTCACTCACCGGACTTAAATCCTTCGGATTTCTTTTTATGGGGATGCCTGAAGGAAAGAGTGTATACCACTAAACCAGAAACAATACTTGATTTGAAGACTTCAATACGACATGAAATTCATAGCATCAATGGTTTAACATGCAATGACACAATTGGTAATTTTCGACGTCGTTTGCAGCTGGTTTTGCAGAATAAAGGGGGACATTTCGAACATTTGCTGTGAAAAAAAACAAGTGACATTTGAAAATGATGTATGTGGAGAATAAATCTTACATGTGTACGCTAAACAAATGTATACAACAATATATATTATCTTAAAAACTGACAAAGTTATTAAAGTTATTTATGTTATCATATATTAATGATCACCCTGTATATGCGCATCAGGTGGCCGCCGGTTTTAAGAAAGCACACAACTTTAGTTCATGAACGTAGCTTTTGTGGTTTGGGAGCCAACTCCGGAACAATTTTCGAAGTTGTGAATTGTCATCGCTGTGATTTCGTTTTTAAAAGTCGTTAGATATGTAGATCCAAGATGTAAGTTTTTATGTCAGTGAACCTTATAAATATCTTCAGAATTTGGAATTTAATACAAATTTGAAAACCAAAAGTGCATTTTTCATCCTTGACGTCGTTTTACTAAACTATGACGTTTTAGATGAGACGACTTTTCATCCTCTTCACTTACCATATGTATACACGCACCATGAAATTTTTGTATCACTTAAAAACACATGTCTTGTTTGGACTTCTTTACCTTGGATTTGATTTGTTTCAATCACTGAAAGACACTGTATCTGTAAAGATGAACGGTCCAATTATATCATGGCACCGAATTGTACATCTTTGTAGTGGTCTAGCCGCATAAGAATTAGGTCGCTTTTGATAAGCAAGTTTGTTAATGTGCTCAAAAAGCACAATTATCGCTCACCTGAGAACCAAGGCACTATAATTAATGACCAGATAATTTAGTTTCCATCTCGTACGTAGATTTTGAGATCAAAACCAACAATGAAGGTATAATTAATACTGTTAAACAAGCTAAAACGTAGCAAATTTTCTAATCCAAGGGCTCATAACACTTGAAGTTGTGGTCCGATTCCACCCATAACTAAACTTGTCCAAGACCGTGAGGCAATACACATTCATTCTAAATATTATTAGGATCGGTGAATAAATAAAGGCGATAGAGTGTAAACAAGCTAAAACATAGCACATTTTCTAAGTCAAGGGCCCATAACTCTTGAAGATGTGGCCCGATTCCACCCATAATCGAACTTGTCCAAAATCTTTTGGTTATACTCATTTACTGAAAATATTATTAGGATCGGTGAATAAATAAAGGCGCTAGAGTGTAAACAAGCTAAAATATAGCAAATTTTCAAAGTCAAGGGCCCATAACTCTAGAAGTTCTGGTCCGATTCCGCCAATAATCGTACGTGTCCAAGATCTTTTGGTTATACTCATTTACTGAAAATATGATTAGGATTGGTGAATAAATGAAGGCGCTAGAGTGTAAACAAGCTAAATATAGCAAATTTTGTAAATCAAGGGCCCATAACTCTAGAAGTTATTGTCCGAATTTGCCCATAATCGAACTTAGCCGAGACATTGTGGCCATATACATTGTGAGCAAGTTTAATCACGATTCGTTAAGAGCTGCGGATGCTAGAGTGTAAACAAACCAATTGTGGACGGACGCCGGACATTCAACGATCCTAAAAATCAGTAAAGAGGATGAAAGGTCGTCACATGAGAAACATCATAAATTACTAAAACGACGGTAAGGATGAAAAATGCACTTTTGTTTTCTAATTTGTATTAAATTCCAAATTCTGAAGATATTTATAAGGTTCTTTGACACAAAAACTTACATCTTTGATTTACATATCTAATATAAATATTATGTATTCATCTACAATTTAAAGGGACATTAAACATGCGTGAAAGTGTTACCTTTCTTTTGGGACACCCTGTATTTACCGCCAGACAGCAAATAGTGTTATTAAGGAAATATCTATATAATTTGTTTTAGTTGTAGCCTACATTTCAATTGATATTGATACATAACGTAGCAGAATGTTTCAGGATTATATTGATGTAATTTTCTGTCGATCTTATTGAACCGTTTTCACGCAGCGACAAAAGTTCTGTTTATTTTGGATCTTTATTTATCTTTTATTGATCTTTATTAGATATATTATGCATATGCACATATACTATACAATTAGTTTATTTGCAATATATCAGGCCTCCGGCCCATAATACAAACATGATATTCGACAAATTGGTGATGTATTTTCATATATAAACAACATCAATCAAATAAGCACAACATAATGAAATTGACAATAATTAACACATATATAAATAGATAAGATTGAGGAGTATTATTGCATGCAAATATTTGTGTTCATTTACAATAATAAAACATATCAATGTATAATAAAAAAAAGATGATTTCAATTGATTATTAAAGTATCTCTTAATTCAAACGCTAGCTTTAAAAACTTAGATAACAAATATATTCCATCGATTGAATTATCCCTCATTATTTGAATAAACTGTCTCTGTGGATTTAAATTTAGCTCCCAGCTTGCTTTAAAATAAAATTCTCGTAAGTCTGCATATACAGGACATATAACAAGAAAATGAATTTCATCTTCGACAGTAAAAACATTCCTTTTAAGACAAAGTTTACAAAACCTATAATCTCTTTCAACAAATGCATGTCTTCCGACCTCAATCATCAATTTGTGCCCCGAACATCTGAAATTTGCTAGAGTTTTTTTTCAGACTGAATTGTAATGATATACATAAGTATTTTTCAGGTTCTAAAGCACTTTTATACAATTTATATGTTTGAGTTTTGGATGAATTTTCTATAAACGAAAATGCATTTTGTAAACAATTGTCTTTTATTCTTTGCTTAAACAACTGTAAAAACAAAGTTGAGTTTCCAACTTCGTTCTCTAGCCATGCGTAGCCAAACCCATAACCAAACATGAAATAGCATTGGCGAGGATATCTATTATTTGGCATAGATAACAATTTTATCCAGTACTTAACACATTTAGTATAATAATTGTAGTATAGTGGTAATCTTCCACATTCAGTAAGGGCCAATACATTACATACATTTTTATTCAAACAAGCAATTCTTTTAATATGTACAAGTTCAATCTGTTTGCAATACTCGTAGCCCCAAATTTCTGCAGAAAAGGTCAAAATTGGGGAAATCATAGCATCAAACAACTTGAATGCTTCATGTTGTTGGAAATAACCAAACTGTTTTTGTATATTGAATATAGAAAACAGTGCCTTTGTTGCCTGTAATGCTAGCATATCTTTAGTATATTTCCAATTCAGCATTGATGTAAAGTAAACTCCAAGATATTTATAAAATGGTACGACTTCCAAACGTTCACCTCTGTAGTACCAGATTTCATTGGTCTTTAATATACCACCATTTCTGAAGACAATAATTTTTGACTACAATGAAAATAGTCAGTTAGTCCTTGGGTTGTCTTTACACAAGATTTCAAGTTTCTATACATGGATTTGAATATAGTTAAAAAACATCCATTAGGGTCAATTCCTTTTCGTTCCATACTGTCCCATAATCCAAGATGCGCGCAATTATCAAACGCCTTTAAGAAATCGACGTAAAACACATAGAATCGTCCACGGCGCGGCGTTTGCTTATATATTTCTGAATTATCGCGTTAAGGCTAAATACATTGTCTGTTGTATTGTAGCCCCGTCTAAATCCTGCTTGTGATTCACTGATGACATTATTTGTCTCTGTCCAATTAGTAAGACGTCTGCTGAGAATATTTATAAATATTTTACTGATCATATTCACCAATGATATAGCACGATAGTTGTTCGGGTTGTTTTTGTCACCTTTATTTAATATAGGTGTGATTACACTATCACTCCATTCAGTAGGAAACTTACCTGATATAAATATGGAATTAAAAAGATTTGCTAAGTATGGTAGCGTTAAATGTAGTGTGGCTTTAAACATCTCCATACACAGTCCATCGTTTCCCGGTGCTCACGAACTCCTCAATTTATTAGTACAATGAATTATCTCCCCTTCCGTAATAGGAGTTTCTAATTCCGCAGCATCTGTGTTTAATCGAAAATCGTTCAGAATATTAGCATTTATGTCGTTAACATATGTATTTTCTCTCCCAAACAGAGTAGAAAAATATTCAAACCAGTCAGTTTTTGATATATTCTCCTGTATTTGGCGATTCACGGTTGCTTCCCTATCTTTATGCCAGAAGACAGTAGGTTTATTTCGTGAGTTAATAAGTCGTCTCGCCTTTTCCGCTCTAGATTTAATCGTTTTGCTTTACACATGTTTTTGAAAGTATTTCGACTACTTACATAAGCTTTGAAGTCACTTTCACTATTTGAAATTCTGAATTTCCGTAATTGTTTGTATTTGTTATATTTTGCATTAGCACAGTCACTATCCCACCAGTTTGGCTGTTTTTCATTATTCGGTGAATGGATACGAGGCTTGCACCGCATTTCCTCGCCTGCTTTTTGGAGCAATGTAATTAAGTCGTGTCGTTTATCTATGATATTGTCAGAATTTACATCACTGTAGAATCCTGAAAATAACTGTGTAAACTTGTCAACAAATGATTGGCGCTTTGACTCTTGCCATTTATATCGTAACAGTTGGTTTGGTGTAGATCCTTGAATACTCCCATTTTCTGTTAATTGACTCAAATTGTTATTGACAAATAGTTCACAAATTATAGGAAAATGATCTGATATATCAAGCGTGCCTACATAAAAGTTATGAATGTGTTTGAATAAGTCACTCTACAACACTTCTGCCATTGTTGGCAGTACATGTAAAATTTCCTTCAGCATCTCATTGAAATCTTCCATTTGTTATGTGTATGTCATGGACGCAACATAAGTTAATTAATGATGTTCCATAATTATTAAAAATATTGTCTCGTGAGTTTCGGGTACGAGTAAAATTATCACCAGGGTAGTCCACTTGTTGGCTGTATATGAAATCTAGTTCATCACTAGGTATGTAGTCGCATTTGTCTCTTACTCTTGTATTTAAGTCACCACAGATTAAAAAGTTTACATTTGATAAGTCACCCCTCGTACACTTAGTAGTACAACGAAAGTTTTAAGATCTTAATATGCAAAGCTATCTTGGTTATGTCTAAACATTGATAATACTAAACTTTTTTTAATTGGCCTTAGAAAATATAAATTGGTGTCCAGTAACACTGTGTTCGTCTGCTACGCAGCGAATGCAATGAACCACTCTTCCTGAATGTCGCAATAAGTCAACATGATTTTATTTCCCCTGGATGTCCTTCATCGGTTCTTTAACGGTCTATTCAACAGTTGTAGTCAGATCCATCCCAGAGAGACGAGAGAGAAGGTGCACCAGAAGCTCTCATTTCAGATCCATCCCAGAGAGACGAGAGAGAAGGTGCACCAGAACCAGTCATTTCAGATCCATCCCAGAGAGACGAGAGAGAAGGTGCACCAGAACCTCTCATTTATATCCCTATCCATATTTCATATTTTCCCTGTTTCTTTACGTGCCTGGCGTGAAGCACCGATACATGACTAACCCATTTGATTGTTTTTCATCGGCGCTGTAGGAATGCGGACACCAAAAAAGCGTCCCTGAAATATCGAAATGCGGAGCCGAGATTGGAACCCGCGACCTCTCCGGTAATACAGAATTAAAACCAAGAAACTGTATTTTACTTTTTATTGTGACACATTTTGAATGAAAGACATTTATAAGCACTTTAAATATCAATGAGAACATTTTTCACTCCATGTTTAAGGATACAGTCAGCGATGGTACGAAGAACTATTGGCACACGTCGGTCTAAAGCCTGTAAATGACCTTTGGTCAATATTGGCGCGACAGGATCACGTGACAATGCTGTAGCCATTAAAACACTCAACTTTTCAGAACCAGTGTAAAGTTTCAGAAATGTCAAAAAAGTAGATTTTCTTACAATACAACACTGGGACAAGGGTTTCAGATTCGTCATTGTATCTATGTAATATCTACCAAATCTGAAATGAAACATTTTTTATGAAACAAGTAAAATCAAAATACTGAAAAACTGAACTCATATAGACATCCACTGCAATATGGAACTGATACTACATGTAATACGGATGTAGAATCAAAGCGCTTTGAGTCTTGTATTTAAAAGATTACAGGCCTGTGTTATCATCATTATGAATAAGAATTTGAAGTATATAAAGTCTTGACACAGTGTACATCTTTAAGCCAATTAACCACAATTACAAAGGAAAAGCTACACCTTTTAACTGTTTGCCTGGAAGAAATACTTCTATTCATAATGCTAAAAAGTAAAAATCTTAACATACAGTGAGAAAATACTGTACATTTTGAAAACTTAGAAAAATTCATGCCTTCATAAGTTGAGTACACGAAGGGGCTGGTAATGCAGACCATAATTATATGCTAATTGTTGAACTATTTTTGGTGATCAGAATGTGAACATTAATCAAAGTAATGACGGCACATGGAATGGTAACAACTTTAACAATTGCATTGCAGGTGTAGAAAAGCGTAGTACTTTTGTCTGCATCAAAATTAATGCGCCAACTATCGTTCGATTTCCAACTCTCAGCCCATTACCTCACCCTACAAAGAAATTCAACTTTTGGCAGCTTTGTAGTTCCGAACAACAACAGAACCTTCAGAGCTTTGATTAAATAAGGAAATAAGACTGCCACTGTTTTATAGCAACCTGGGACCAGCCATAAAATGTACATACTATGGTAAAACAGTCAAACCTTGAAAAAAGACCACCCTTAGGTAAAACAAATGTGGACTTTAATCTACGGACACAGACGTTACGGCACCGCCTCAATGAGCTTGAGTTATGCTTTTGACAGAAGTAATCCGAACAGTATAAGGACCAGAATTCCCAATTTTTCTAATGTATTTGCTCAAAATTTACAAAAACTAGCATTGCATGATAGTCATTATTTCTTTGATTGTTACCTCGGATATCATAAATTACTTTTCGACAATTTTTAATAATGTGTAAAAGTTTCTGCCCTAGTTGAAACATGGAAAAATAAATATTTCTTTAGATATTGCATTGTGACCTATAGTTTTGTCAATTTATATTGGTATTGTGTAATTGCATCTTCTCCATCAGTTTTCATTAAAATGGATGTTCTTTTGCCTTTACTCTTTGAAAAATGGATTACTCCAATGCAAATTTAAAGGGAAAATAACTGATAGGAATGTCATTATCATTTTTAAAATCTCATAGTAAATCTTTATCAAGGGCATCTATAAAATTATAAACATTTACAAAATCTGGAGTTAGGATCCTAATACGTCCTGTACATGTATCTACCAGGCGGGCTTGAATCCATGTTGGAAACTCATTTAGATAGCATTTTGAAGACAATCAGCGAAGCATGTATGAAAAAAATTACCCTTTGCCATTATCAGTGAGTACCGAATATGTTTCTGGCATAAGCTCTCTCTGGTAATAAAAAACATGTCTGTCTTCATTTCCTGAAGAAAAAAATGTACGTAGTTACAATGGATAGTACAATGTACGTAGTCATAATGGATAGTACAATGTACGTAGTTACAATGGATAGTACAATGTACGTAGTAACAATGGATAGTACAATGTACGTAGTCATAATGGATAGTACAATGTACGTAGTCATAATGGATAGTACAATGTACGTAGTAACAATGGATAGTACAATGTACGTAGTTACAATGGATAGTACAATGTACGTAGTAACAATGGATAGTACAATGTACGTAGTTACAATGGATAGTATAACGTACGTAGTCATAATGGATAGTACAATGTACGTAGTTACAATGGATAGTACAATGTACGTAGTCATAATGGATAGTACAATGTACGTAGTTACAATGGATAGTACAATGTACGTAGTAACAATGGATAGTACAATGTACATACAGTCACAATTGATAGCACAATGTACATAGTTACAATGGATAGTACAACGTACGTAGTTACAATGGATAGTACAATGTACATAGTTACAATGGACAGTACAATGTACATAGTTACAATGGATAGTACAATGTACGTAGTTACAATGGATAGTACAAAGGACGTAGTTACAATGGATAGCACAATGTACATAGTTACAATGGATAGTTCAATGTACATAGTTACAATGGATAGTACAATGTACGTAGTTACAATGGATAGTACAATGGACGTAGTTACAATGGATAGTACAATGTACATAGTTACAATGGATAGTACAATGTACATAGTTACAATAGATAGTACAACGTACGTAGTTACAATGGACAGTACAATGAACATATAGTTACAATGGATAGTACAACGTACGTAGTTACAATGGATAGTACAATGTACATAGTTACAATGGATAGTATAACGTACGTAGTTACAATGGATAGTACAATGTACATAGCTACAATGAGTAGTACAATGTACATATAGTTACAATGGATAGTACAATGTACGTAGTTACAATGGATAGTACAATGTACGTAGTTACAATGGATAGTACAATGTACATAGTTACAATGGATAGTACAATGTACATAGTAACAATGGATAGTAAAACGTACGTAGTTACAATGGACAGTACAATGTACATATAGTTACAATGGATAGTACAACGTACGTAGTTACAATGGATAGTACAATGTACGTAGTTACAATGGATTGCACGATGTACATAGTTACAATGGATAGTACAATGTACATAGTTACAATGGATAGTACAATGTACATAGTTACAATGGATAGTACAGTGTACATAGTTACAATGGATAGTACAATGTACATAGTTACAATGGATAGTACAATGTACATAGTTACATTGGATAGTACAATGTACATAGTTACAATGGATAGTACAATGTACATAGTTACAATGGATAGTACAATGTACATATAGTTACAATGGATAGTACAACGTACGTAGTTACAACGGATAGTACAATGTACATAGTTACAATGGATAGTACAATATACGTAGTTACAATGGATAGTACAATGTACATAGTTACAATGGATAGTACAATGTACATATAGCTACAATGGATAGTACAATGTACATAGTTACAATGGATAGTACAATGTACATATAGTTACAATGGATAGTACAACGTACGTAGTTACAATGGATAGTACAATATACGAAGTTACAATGGATAGTACAATGTACATAGTTACAATGGATAGTACAATGTACATAGTTACAACGGATAGTACAACGTACGTAGTTACAATGGATAGTACAATGTACATATAGTTACAATGGATAGTACAACGTACGTAGTTACAATGGATAGTACAATGTACATATAGTTACAACGGATAGTACAACGTACGTAGTTACAATGGATAGTACAATGTACATATAGTTACAATGGATAGTACAACGTACGTAGTTACAATGGATAGTACAATGTACATAGTTACAATGGATAGTACAACGTACGTAGTTACAATGGATAGTACAATGTACATAGTTACAATGGATAGTACAATGTACGTAGTTACAATGGATAGTACAACGTACATAGTTACAATGGATAGTACAATGTACATAGTTACAATGGATAGTACAATGTACATATAGTTACAATGGATAGTACAACGTACGTAGTTACAATGGATAGTACAATGTACATAGTTACAATGGATAGTACAATGTACATATAGTTACAATGGATAGTACAATGTACATATAGTTACAATGGATAGTACAATGTACATATAGTTACAATGGATAGTACAACGTACGTAGTTACAATGGATAGTACAATGTACATATAGTTACAACGGATAGTACAACGTACGTAGTTACAATGGATAGTACAATGTACATATAGTTACAATGGATGGTACAATGTACATATAGACACAATAGATAGTACAATGTACATATAGTTACAATGGATAGTACAACGTACGTAGTTACAATGGATAGTACAATGTACATAGTTACAATGGATAGTACAACGTACGTAGTTACAATGGATAGTACAATGTACATAGTTACAATGGATAGTACAATGTACGTAGTTACAATGGATAGTACAACGTACATAGTTACAATGGATAGTACAATGTACATAGTTACAATGGATAGTACAATGTACATATAGTTACAATGGATAGTACAACGTACGTAGTTACAATGGATAGTACAATGTACATAGTTACAATGGATAGTACAATGTACATATAGTTACAATGGATAGTACAATGTACGTAGTTACAATGGATAGTACAATGTACATATAGTTACAATGGATGGTACAATGTACATATAGACACAATAGATAGTACAATGTACATATAGTTACAATGGATAGTACAATGTACATATAGCTACAATGGATAGGACAACGTACGTAGTTACAATGGATAGTACAATGTACATATAGTTACAATGGATAGTACAATGTACATAAAGCTACAATGGATAGTACAACGTACGTAGTTACAATGGATAGTACAATGTACATATAGTTACAATGGATGGTACAATGTACATATAGCTACAATGGATAGTACAACGTACGTAGTTACAATGGATAGTACAATGTACATATAGCTACAATGGATAGTACAACGTACGTAGTTACAATGGATAGTACAATGTACATATAGTTACAATGGATAGTACAATGTACATATAGCTACAATGGATAGTACAACGTACGTAGTTACAATGGATAGTACAATGTACATAAAGTTACAATGGATGGTACAATGTACATATAGACACAATAGATAGTACAATGTACATATAGTTACAATGGATAGTACAATGTACATATAGTTACAATGGATAGTACAATATACGTAGTTACAATGGATAGTACAACGTACGTAGTTACAATGGATAGTACAATGTACATATAGTTACAATGGATGGTACAATGTACATATACTTACAATGGATAGTACAATGTACATATAGTTACAATGGATAGTACAATATACGTAGTTACAATGGATAGTACAATGTACATATAGTTACAATGGATAGTACAATATACGTAGTTACAATGGATAGTACAACGTACGTAGTTACAATGGATAGTACAATGTACATAAAGTTACAATGGATCGTACAATGTACATATAGATACAATAGATAGTACAATGTACATATAGTTACAATGGATAGTACAATGTACATATAGTTACAATGGATAGTACAATGTACGTAGTTACAATGGATAGTACAATGTACATATAGTTACAATGGATAATACAATGTACATATAGATACAATAGATAGTACAATGTACATAGTTACAATGGATAGTACAATGTACATATAGTTACAATTGATAGCATAATGTACATATAGATACAATAGATAGTACAATGTACATATAGTTACAATGGATAGTACAATGTACATATAGTTACAATGGATAGTACAATGTACGTAGTTACAATGGATAGTACAATGTACATAGATACAATGGATTGTACAATATACATAGCTACAATAGATAGTACAATGTACGTAGTTACAATGGATAGTAAAATGAACATAGTTACAATGGGTTGTACAATGTACATAGCTACAATGGATAGTACAATGTACGTAGTTACAATGGATAGTACAATGTACGTAGTTACAATGGATAGTACAATGTACGTAGTTACAATGGATAGTACAATGTACGTAGTTACAATGGATAGTACAATGTACGTAGTTACAATGGATAGTACAATGTACATAGATACAATGGATTGTACAATATACATAGCTACAATAGATAGTACAATGTACGTAGTTACAATGGATAGTAAAATGAACATAGTTACAATGGGTTGTACAATGTACATAGCTACAATGGATAGTACAATGTACGTAGTTACAATGGGTTGTACAATGTACATAGTTACAATGGATAGCACAATGTACATAGCTACAATGGATAGTACAATGTACGTAGTTACAATGGATAGCACAATGTACATAGCTACAATGGATAATACAATGTACGTAGTTACAATGGATAGTACAATGTACGTTGTTACAATGGATAGTACAATGTACATAATTACAATTGATAGCACAATGTACATAGCTACAATGGATAGTACAATGTGCGTATTTACAATGGATGGTACAATGTACATGATATATTATATACATGTAGTTACATAGTCTTCAAACAGTTTGCAGAGGAAGTCAAGAGCGTTGTTTTGGTTGTTTAGGGTGTCTGTCGACATGCCAACTCAGTTTTTAACTTTTTATGCTCGTGTTATATCACTTTCCCTGATTATTTAAAGAGGCCCCCCCCTTATTGGTAGGATAAGGTTATTCTTAAAACGTGTTTGTTTGCTGTTACCCGACTCTGAACATTTTCAGTGGATAAAAAGGTAGGACATATTTTTTACAATCTATTTTTTTATCTTTAGCCCAAAATGCATGTCAGAATGCTATTGTTAATGAAAGAATTCTGAGAGCCCAAAACATGTTGGATAGGGGCGTTTTTGGTGAGTAAGTAGCGTTACAAGACGGCCTACATTGACATGTGTTAAATTTATGCATGTAGAATGAGCGTTGGTCACAAGATCCCTATAATTCTCAGGTGACCATGCACACAGTTTACACAGCAGAAAATAATTACCTGTCATGAAGTCAAATATATAAGCATCTATTGTCTCTAACAGCATTTTTTCGTTCTGATAATACGGCAGTTTGCGAACATGATCGCAGTAATCATCATTTGTCTCCCAGATAGCTTGCTCCAAACTGACAAAAAAGTTTGAGAATGACAACAAAACTGAACGTTAACACAGAGTGTATACAATATTTACGAACGGGCATATTTTAATCGTACACCGCCATTGCTTTGACAAACGCGTCATTGTGTCTGTTTGATTGATATTGTTTACAGGAGTAATGATGGCGGTGTCCGATTAAGAAATTCCGATTAAAAAATATAAATACATGTACATACATTTTAGAAAATGTCTGTCGTCTGAAACAGCCTGTAGATCTGTTTTATTATCTGCATTGCTATGTGAATCTGAGCCATTTCGGTGAGGCCGTATCTTCTACTAAAGGAAGTCAGGTAGAATTGTAACGTTTGTTGTTCGATTTCTCTGGAACGGATTGGAATAGAAGCTTTGTTTGGTCTCATTTTGTGAGAAACCCGAAGCCGCTGCAAACTTTATTTGAAAGCATTTGTACCTATTGTTTCATTTCTTGTGTTTTGTAGAGGCGGTGCGAATTCACCGGAAACGAAGTTATACGCCTTCTTAAGATACATGTATATACGAGTGTATGTTTATGAACTGAATAGAGTCGAGTTCTGTGACAATGTTTTTTTTTCATCGAAGGTATTTTTTTATTAAATTGTGGTATTTAATATAGAATTTATTCAAATGTTACCATCACAGGTTCGTTACTACTACAGGTAACATCTCCCTGATTAGTACATCTCACGAGCAGATTAAGGCTTCGCCTACTTGACTGATAATTAAATTATACTCTGCAACACTTTCTTTCTTTTGGTTTCCATTCAGCGATCTTTAGACATTTCAGTGCTCTACTATATGTATTTTTAAGAAGTAAAAAACTGAACTCTTGTACTATAAAAAGTAATAGCAAAATAAACTAACGTCCAACTACGTTTCCATGGCAACGGAACAATTTTTAAATCAGACGGCAAAAATGCCATTACGGATACTTCAATGACGTCAGGGTTTCCGCAGTAAGCATGCGCAGTGTCACACCAACGAAAACATTTACCCCTAAAACATGTGTTGTTAACTGAAAAAAAAATACAGCGGTGGTGGTTCTAGTGTACTATACAATGAATCAAACATGTAAAATCAATAAAACAACAAGTTTGTGTCTGAAAGTCACGTACATTAACTAGTATTAATTAGGTATTGATATAGCCGCGAGCATTAAACTTTGTATTACAAATACAGTACCTTCAGATTTTAATATGATACAATTTTTAGAAGCAAAAGCGAAGCGAGTGCTTCTATAGTTATACAGTTTTGTTTGTTTGTTTGTTTTGACAAAAACGTGACGCCATACATTCCCGTTGAAAAAAAGTACCATCGGTTGTATAACCCTACCGATTGCAGTTATGATACAAGTTGGATATTTTGCAGCATTATGTTCATTTTGAATAATTACACTGTAATGGCATTTCCAACTGTAAAACTATTGAGTTTAATAATTCAATATTCATATATATCATAGTACGCTTCGCTACTACATACATGGGAATCGCTAAAAGACACTAGCAGGGCGAGGACACCAGTTAACCGTAACTCCGCCTATCAGATAGATATAAAGTACGGAATGCACTCGATCTTGTGGAATGAATTTCTTATTTTTGAGATGGGTCTTTAATAAAAACATCTTCAAAACAAAACTTAAAATAAATTAACACTCAACCACATCGCTAAAGAGTTAACCCTAATGAAGGAAAAACTAACTTTATTATTACATATAATTACGAAGTTTTAAGAGTCAGGCTTGTTTTACAGTGAACAGGAAGTGAAGGTATGAGTTTACTATCAACCTTAACAGAATTGGGAACATGACAAGTGAACCTCTATCAAAACGTTTTCATTTCACTGAGCCAAAACTGAATATTTTGAGGAAATTATTAGTCCAAACAATATATACATTTGAGTTTGAAAAATGGTGCCTAGAGTTGGTTGAGCTTTTTGGTATTATCTAATGCACATCTACCAGATATTATGAATTACATTTTAACTTTTGCTTCTGACAGTACTCTCAGTGCTTTGATTTACAATAGCCGCTGTCGTTAACTTTGTATAACAGACTACCTTCAGACTTAAAGATGGTCTTTTGAAACTTTTCTGATGCCACAGGTTCCATTTCTGATAGTATGTTTACTTTTCGACCAGTTGTTGGCGGAACTCTGTAAAACCCTAAAATTCTGCAATAAAATGGGATACGTTCAATAACAGTAATAGTGACATTGATAGATAAAACACAAACTAATTACAACACTACATGTAAGAATAAGGATAAGTTCACCTGTTTCAAAGACCACATGTGATCTTTTCATCGGGGTTTTACTGTATTAATATTAGTGATGTGTCCGGAGGACAAATTTCAGCTGTAAGGAAGCTGTCAAGCTTACAAAATGGGGTGTCGGTGGTTCTACCCAGAGTCTTCCTCCGTGGTGGTTCTACCCAGAGTCTTCCTCCGTGGTGGTTCTACCCAGAGTCTTCCTCCGTGGTGGTTCTACCCAGAGTCTTCCTCCGCGGTGGTTCTACCCAGAGTCTTCCTCCGCGGTGGTTCTACCCAGAGTCTTCCTCCGCGGTGGTTCTACCCAGAGTCTTCCTCCGTGGTGGTTCTACCCAGAGTCTTCCTCCATGGTGGTTCTACCCAGAGTCTTCCTCCGTGGTGGTTCTACCCAGAGTCTTCCTCCGCGGTGGTTCTACCCAGAGTCTTCCTCCGTGGTGGTTCTACCCAGAGTCCTCCTCCGTGGTGGTTCTACCCAGAGTCTTTCTCCGCGGTGGTTCTAGCCAGAGTCTTTCTCCGTGGTGGTTCTAGCCAGAGTCTTCCTCCGCGGTGGTTCTATCCAGAGTCTTCCTCCGTAGTGGTTCTAGCCAGAGTCTTCCTCCGCGGTGGTTCAAGCCAGAGTCTTCCTCCGAGGTGGTTCTAGCCAGAGTCTTCCTCCGTGGTGGTTCTAGCCAGAGTCTTCCTTCGCGGTGGTTCTAGCCAGAGTCTTCCTCCGCGGTGGTTCCACCCAGAGCCTTCCTCCGCGGTGGTTCTACCCAGAGACTTCCTCCGTAGTGGTTCTACCCAGAGTCTTTCTCCGCGGTGGTTCTACCCAGAGTCTTCCTCCGTGGTGGTTCTACCCAGAGTCTTTCTCCGCGGTGGTTCTAGCCAGAGTCTTTCTCCGTGGTGGTTCTAGCCAGAGTCTTCCTCCGCGGTGGTTCTACCCAGAGTCTTCCTCCATAGTGGTTCTAGCCAGAGTCTTCCTCCGCGGTGGTTCAAGCCAGAGTCTTCCTCCGAGGTGGTTCTAGCCAGAGTCTTCCTCCGTGGTGGTTCTAGCCAGAGTCTTCCTCCGCGGTGGTTCTAGCCAGAGTCTTCCTCCGCGGTGGTTCCACCCAGAGCCTTCCTCCGCGGTGGTTCTACCCAGAGACTTCCTCCGTAGTGGTTCTACCCAGAGTCTTTCTCCGCGGTGGTTCTACCCAGAGCCTTCCTTCGTGGTGGTTCTACCCAGAGCCTTCCTCCGCGGTGGTTCTACCCAGAGCCTTCCTCCGCGGTGGTTCTACACAGAGTCTTCCTCCGTGGTGGTTCTACCCAGAGTCTTCCTCCGCGGTGGTTCTACCCAGAGCCTTCCTCCGTGGTGGTTCTACCCAGAGCCTTCCTCCGTGGTGGTTATACCCAGAGCCTTCCTCCGCGGTGGTTCTACCCAGAGCCTTCCTCCGCGGTGGTTCTACCCAGAGCCTTCCTCCGTGGTGGTTCTACCCAGAGCCTTCCTCCGCGGTGGTTCTACCCAGAGCCTTCCTCCGCGGTGGTTCTACACAGAGTCTTCCTCCGTGGTGGTTCTACCCAGAGTCTTCCTCCGCGGTGGTTCTACCCGAGTCTTCCTCCGCGGTGGTTCTACCCAGAGTCTTCCTCCGCGGTGGTTCTACCCAGAGTCTTCCTCCGCGGTGGTTCTACCCGAGTCTTCCTCCGCGGTGGTTCTACCCAGAGTCTTCATCCGCGGTGATTCTACCCAGAGTCTTTATAGGCATGTTTAAACTGGAAAAGTCTCAAAATGACCCTGGCTGTTGGTTTGTTTGTTTCTTCAGTGTTAATGTCATTTTCAACATTATTTCAGTCACATAATGGCGGTTATTAATCTTAACCAGCTTCCCTGTGCTTCATTAAGACCAATACTAATCACATTCTATCTGCTACCAAGCTACCTCACATAATTCAGAAGTGAAGGACAATTCAACATAGGATATAATATCTTCAGTTAAAGTTTCCACAGACAGTGTGAGCTTCACCTAGGGTTCGAACTCACAACCTCTTGATCAGCAGATCCTGCCTGTTGGTGTGACGCTAAACCCAAGTGAAAAAGATATTTCATTACGAGCATGTACATGTTTTTAAAAGTCGATCAGTCGAACCTTAAAATAACGCTTTCATGTGACAGGCCGTGGTCGGTCCAGTGGTTGATGTGCTGGTGACAGGCCGTGGTCGGTCCAGTGGTTGATGCCCTGGTGACAGGCCGTGGTCGGTCCAGTGGTTGATGCGCTGGTGACAGGCCGTGGTCGGTCCAGTGGTTGATGCGCTGGTGACAGGCCGTGGTCGGTCCAGTGGTTGATGCGCTGGTGACAGGCCGTGGTCGGTCCAGTGGTTGATGCGCTGGTGACAGGCCGTGGTCGGTCCAGTGGTTGATGCGCTGCTGACAGGCCGTGGTCGGTCCAGTGGTTGATGCGCTGGTGAAAGGCCGTGGTCGGTCCAGTGGTTGATGCGCTGGTGACAGGCCGTGGTCGGTCCAGTGGTTGATGCCCTGGTGACAGGCCGTGGTCGGTCCAGTGGTTGATGCGCTGGTGACAGGCCGTGGTCGGTCCAGTGGTTGATGCGCTGGTGACAGGCCGTGGTCGGTCCAGTGGTTGATGCGCTGGTGACAGGCCGTGGTCGGTCCAGTGGTTGATGCGCTGCTGACAGGCCGTGGTCGGTCCAGTGGTTGATGCGCTGCTGACAGGCCGTGGTCGGTCCGGTGGTTGATGCGCTGGTGAAAGGCCGTGGTCGGTCCAGTGGTTGATGCGCTGCTGACAGGCCGTGGTCGGTCCGGTGGTTGATGCGCTGGTGAAAGGCCGTGGTCGGTCCAGTGGTTGATGCGCTGCTGACATGATGACCCGGGTTCCAATCACAGTCGCGGCAGGTTATACCCTTCTATGATAACTTGACAACATATTTCCTCCATATGTGAAGAGGTTACCAACATCTTGAGGAAGGTTTAATTAGTACAAGTTAGAATACAGTCCAGGACAGCTTGTAAGGCGATACCATCGTATTTAACTGAACTATCATTGAATAACGGCGTTAAACCCTCTGTAAGTATTTAAGCATTAAGATGAACTTCTGGATCAGCCCTCATATGTTGATTAATATCACTAGGCGAAATTCTTGGTGTCCGCAAACCCGACCGATCCCATTTTCCCACCGACCCTAGATCTTGCATTCAGTCTGGGTCGATGACTTCCTGGCATGTCTCTTCGAATGAAATAAGATATGTTTTGAAAGAAACACTTCTCGACTCTAAGTTTTGGGACATCGCCACAGTGTCGACCCACCGAACACAAGAGCACGGGAAAAGCCGAACAGACCCGAACAGAAAAAACAAACGCCGAACTAATTATAAGCTACATTTGACAGTCGTTGCATTTTAGAACTTCCCTTTTTCAAAATGTAAAAACCTAAAAATTATCAGCTCGATTTGCAATCGCTTGCTATTCAATAGAAGATATATTAGAAATATAAAATGACGCAATTCAACTCGTAATTATTGTAATACTGTGTAGCCTCTCAAAACCAACACCCTTTGGGAGTAACAAATTTATATTGCTGTCGAGAAGCTATTGCTCAAGAGGAGTTAGATTGATAATTAAATCGTGCAATGGGAAAATTCATGCTGTTGTTTTGAAGGGATGTTGTTGCTCAAGAGAAGGTCGCTCCGGAGAGATTGTATTGTATCATAATCTATTTTGGTTTTATTCAGGAGTTTGTTCTGTGTTTGGTATTTGTTCACCGCTCGATTAACGGTTTGCTCAAGTTTTACTGCGTTTACAGGTAGCTTACTTGTCCAATTGAAATGCTGCTATCTCGGCAGTATGCCGTTCCTTGAAATCGAAATAGTAAACATTCGGCAGCTCTTCTCTGTCTCTTGGTAATCTAAAAAAATTACAAGTACCATTTTATCATAGTTACACAACAATCACATCTAGAATCATCCCCATGAAGAGAGGCAATATAATTAATTTGGCCTTTATTGACAGGTTGATTTTATTCGGAGGTAATTTTATTGTTAATAATCAGTGACGTTTTTTTAGAATGATCTTTATTCACAGAGTGGCCATTATTAGCCGCTAACACATGTTTGACTGCACACTCATAATTGGAAGAAACCTAAAATATAATGGTAAGTTGATACTTCAAGGCTTCCGTTATCATGGGATAATGGTCTCTGTCAGTGGTTATACCTAGGTGTAAACTATTAATTTTCTTCGGAGCCCGCCAGACAGTCAGCTAACTAACTATTTTGCTCAATAAATCGATCGTTCAATCAATCAATCAATCAAT